>RJWT010046794.1:0-11398 GCA_004365215.1 Cuniculus paca | reverse complement strand
CAACTGAGGGCCTAGCCTCTGTCATAGGGAGAACGAACATATGGAACCTTTCCTCTGCGTGGGATCAGGCCCCCCAAGGAGGTGTGGGGCCCAGAGGTTAGCTTTCCAGAGAACCAGCCCAGGCCTTGCCCCGGTGAGGCACAGGAATAAGTCCCTCAGTGGAGGCATGGACACAGTCACCAGCCTCAAGGTGACTGCTGCTGACTTTAAAGTCTTGAATAGAACAAGCAATTGGGTTAAGTCTTTGTGTATGCACCTTACTTCGCCATCCCTCACAGTGTCTGAAACTGTCCCGTGAACCTTGCGGTAACCCCAGAAGGCTGGGTTGTGATTGTGTGCACTTTGCAGATGGAGACACAAAACTAGAACCAGATAGAAAATGGCAGCAATGCAAGGGCTCCCCTTGCCTGGCTCTGGTCCAGAGCTCCCACACCAGCCCGTGTCCCCATGCCACTACACTTGCTGAAGATGCCTTTGGGAAGGGCTCCCAGGGCAAGGTAAAAGAGAAACTGAAACTGAAACTCAGCAAAAGAGAAGCAACCTTGAAAGGGTCCCACACATACCTGCTAGTGAATTAATGAATGTCCACAGGAATAGAGAGCAGGGAGGGTTCCAGAGACCGTTGAGGGCAGCAGTGTCCTAAAACTGAGTAATTTACACATTACTGCTGTGTCCAGATTACTGCATTAGCTACTTGGATGTTTTCCTCTAAATAGACCCCTTGTTTTTACTCAGCTACATTTACTTTAAGATATAGTTTTTTTGTTTGTAAAAATCACAGATATTATGTGATATATTTTTTCTAAGTACATTTTTTTCTAAATACATATTTTCCAAGCATATTTTTTCTAAGTACATTCTAAGTATATTTTTTCTAAATTAACGTTCAAACAAATATATGACTGTTTAAACAAAAATCGATCACTTGAGTGCCTGACATCACATTCATGCTCCCAGAAAAGTACTGTTGTGGGAAATGCTGATGCTGTGGTGTCAATGTGTCCTTCAAAGTTCCTGTGTGGGAAATCAAATTCCCAAAGTCACATGTTGATGGCATTAGGAGGTGGGGGCCTTTGGGAGTAATTAGGATTAGATGACCTCAAGAGTTTGGGACCCCTGTGATGGCATTAATGACTGTATAAAAGAGGAAGGAGGACTTGAACTGGCAACTCATTGTGTCTTGTGATGCGATGCCCTGTGTTATTTTATGGTGCAGCATGAAGGTCCTTACCAGATGCCAGTACCATGCTCTTGGATTCCAATATATTCTTTATAAATTCCCCAGTCTTGGGTGTTTTGTTATAGCAACAGAAAATGCACTAAGACATTCACCTATCTTTCAGAGGAAACTGAGGCACAGAGAGACAGTGGGATTCACCAAGGACACATTTTTTGGAGTAGAGGCAAAGTCCCTGGACAGGCACGGCCAGATCTCCATATACTTGGCTCAGGGCATCATCATTCGTTATCTCTGGGATACCGGCTGTATCAACAGCCTCTATTCTACTTGATTAAAGGGTTCTGGGCACACCTGAAATACTGGGTTAAACCTGTCAACAAGGTTTTCCTGCCTCGGGATTTGTTGTACACTGGTGTGATCCCTCAAGAGACAGTCAAGGTGTCTCTATGTTCCTGGGGGCACAGAACCTCTCACAGAGCAGCTTCCACAGGTCTGAAGAAGGCACCACACTGCCTGCCTTGGGTAGTCCCTGCCCCTGCCTGGTGGTTCAGACTTGGGGACCTCTCTAGAGGCCTGGGCCCCATGATTAGGTAAACTGAGTCCCTTCCTAAGTGCCTCATGCTGAGTCGAGGGTGCTGTCCCTCTAAAGGGGCTGGGAAAGGTGGCTGCCTCCAGTGGTAGTATGAACCCAGGGCTCTGGGTGTCCTGGAGTCACCAGGGGGGCCAGGTGGAAGGGTGCAAGGGCGGTCTCGGGATAGCCTGGCTCTGAGCTCAGCTGCTGTGGCCATGTCCTGGGGCTGAAGCACATGGTCACTGGCTCCATCACTCCCCACTGCAGTCACACAGGGCTTCTGACAAGGACACATTGGTGGATTTGTCATGGCTTTGCCTCTCACTAGCTGAGTGCCTTTGGCAATTTATGCCCTTTGAGATTTAGATCTTTCATCTCTAAAATGAGGCCATCGTTTTTGCCTCACAGGTCATTGCAGTGATTATAAGAGCAAATGCACACAAGGTCCATCCGAGGACCTGATAAGCAGATGCCCAGGAAACAGCAATTATTACCATCAGCAGCTGCAGCCTCGAACTTGCTTCATCCTCCCAAATCTGCCATTGTGACCTTGTGGTCTCCCCTTTTCATTTCCTGGTTATCCACTATGTGTGTGGCCAGGTAGGAAGTACATTTATATTGTTCTCTCAGTGCCTGGCACAGAGCTCCTAAAAACTTGGGATTTCACGAATCCTTTTTTCTTCCCCCCAGTACTGAGAATTGAACCTAGGGCCTCCACACAGAGTTATAGTCCAGCCTTTTTAAATTTTTTTAAATTTTGAAATGGGGTCTCATTAAGTCACTAAATTGCCCAGGCTAGTCTCAAACTTGTAGTCCTCCTGCATCAGCCTCAGCCTCCCAGAATGTTGGGATTGCAAGCCTGTACCACTGCACCTGGATGAGTCTTTATTATTCATAAGGAGATCTTTTTCATTCCACCTAAGTCTCTATCCATGTAGCAGTTTAGAGTAGGGCTCCCAGAAGAGGGAACCAGAGGAAACGCTATGTATAACTGGCCAGTCCGAAATGCAGGCAGAAACCTGGGGCTTGCGTTTGGCATGTGAAGCTGCAGCAGAGTTGAAGGACTGAGTCCTTCAACTTGCGGACCTGATGCTGTCCCAAGTAGATGGTACCAGTGTGGAACAGACTTACTTGTAGGACATCCAGTTGGTGTCCTAGAGAGTGGAGAAGTGCATTTTAGTGTCGGTCATCAACTTAAACCCTAGAAACCTCTCCTTGGCTTTCTGAAACAAAAATGAATGTTGGATGAGCAGAGAAAATAACTTTCTTCTCCAAAGGTCTCTTTCATTTCTGTTTCCAGCATCATTTCACCAGGCAGATGGGAGCTTGAAGAGCAGGATCCCGACTGCTTTGGAATCTTGCAATCATGAGGAAAAGACTGAAGGAATCCGGTAGGAACTGGCCTAGAACCCTGACACTACTGAGTTGCTGGATAATACCACTAGGCAGACAGCAGTCATTTGGAATGGGTTCAACCAGGTGGGCAGGACCAGTCTGTGCCAACAACTCAGAATCCATAGTGCTGAGTACTGATCAGACCTAGGATTAAGGAAGAAACACCATCATGGTGACTGCCTTATCACCACATCTGTGCAGGAAAAAACATCATAAGCTTGCAAAGGTGAACAACCCTTCCTCAGTTGGTCCTCTGAGGACTGGGTTCCAGGTCCAAGCTCTGATGGCTCATCATGCGGCAGTGTATTACAGTGATTCAGAAGTCAGTTTTCATTCGAGGAGGATAGTCACACCCAGGCCAAATGGCTTCTGTGCGATGGTGGCTGCAGAGAGCTGTGTGTACTCAGATAACCCATTCCTGAGGTTTTAATAACTTGATGGTTACAATGAGTGATAAGTAGCGCTGCTTTGGAATCCAGTGGAATCAAGAGAAGCTTCTAGAATCTTCTTCACAGTCAGAGCCAGGCTTCTGTGACTGGGCTTGTGTCTGTGAGACCAAGCCCATCCCGGCAGGGGTGGTGCCACACAGGGACTCCACTTATGTGTGACCCAGGCACCATAGAGAAATTAATTCTCCCCACTCAGGGCCTCCTCTCTATTACCTATTCATCAAAAATTGCCTGGCCTTTGTGCATTTTTCATTACAAGAGTCAACATTTGCCACGTTAATAAAGCAAGGGGCTGCTGCTCTCCTCTCAGACATAGAATATGTAACGACACGGCCCCTTTGATGTCGCTCAGCCGATACAATATGTCTCTGAATGAGGATGAAAGCCGGCCTGTTAGGGCCAGATTTTGGGGTATGGGGCAGGGCAGGACTCAGAAGGATGGATGCAGGGACTGTGGAGCGGGCAGAGGAGTTGCTGCATCATGCGTAGTGCACCCGGGCCTGCTGTGGCCTCATCCTTGCCTCAGCCCTTGGGGAAGACCCCCCTGAGTCGAGAAAGTAACTCTAGAGGTCCTTGTGCCCTTGAGGTGGTCCCTCTACAGCAGACTATGACAGCCAGGGCTGGCACACCATCGTGGGGCCCAAGGAAGGGGCAGAAGCCCTGATCCTGAACCCAGAATCTGTGGGTTAGTAGTGGGGTCTGTGCACAGTGTTATGGAGGGACGATGGGCAGGGAGAGAAATACACTCCTTTCCTGCTGGCTGTTCATGTGCATCTCTGTGCCTCAGTTTCTTCCCTGACCTCCCCACCCCTGGCAGACTGAGCCTGTAGGCAGAGTTTCCAGGGCCTTGAAAGGCTGTCATGTTTGGGGCCTGTCCTCTCCCAGCCTGAAGCAGGAAGGAGATGGGGCTGTCAGTCTGTTCTTCCACTGAGGTGCTTTGCCTCCACCTGTGTTTGTCTCTGTAAGGAGCGAAACTGATCGCTGCCCGGCTCCAGCCTTACTGCTAAGGCTCCTTGTCCTTTCTCTGGAAGCTCTCCGGTACCAGTAAGGACTCATGGACTGTCAAGATGGAAGCTGAAAGCTCACAGACAGGAAGTAAGCTAACAAAAAAAGCTGGAGACATTGTTTGAAGTCCTGGGCTCAAGCCTCTTCTGGAACCACTGTCATCATGCTGAACCTCAGTTGCTTCTTTTGTAAAATGGGCTCCCATAAGCCATGGGCCTCAGCACCTGAGTCACAGAGTCAGCGAAGGCACCATCTGTGTGAGAAGCCAGCCAGCAGGAGTGACAAAATTGCCAGCATCAGTTACAGAGCCGTGGTGCGGGATGGAGCCGCAGGGAGGGTCCGGACAGCATCTGTACCCCTAGTGTCCAGGATCATTGCAGATCCAGGTTCAGCCATGGGGGAGAAAGACAGAACAAATAGAAATCAGCACAGTGGACAGAGCTGCCACCTGATTTCTGTTATGTCTCCTTCCCGCTGCTGTCACTGACGGCACTTGCTCTCACACACAGACATCTCCTGACTCAGAAGGTGAATCCCATCTTCAGCTCACTATGATGAAAATTACAGAGCACCATGTGAAAGACTGGCCTAATCAGGCGTCATTAGATGGGCCAGAAAAGCCACTCAGGGCATGATGTTTTCATTATGACACAAATAAAGGGAAGGAGTCAGTGCTATCTGGAGATTAAACCTTGCAGGGGAGAGGGAGCAGCAAGGTCAAAGGCCCAGTGGCAGCCAGAGCTTTGAGTTTGGAGGGACAGGAAGGCTAATTATGCAGCTAGTGCAAAGTCAGCTGAGAGTGTTGTGCCAAAGGAGGGCAAGATGGGGTGGTCCCAGAGGCCTGGTGGGTTTGCAGCCAGAGGGCAGCATATCTGTAAGAGGCCATACAGTAAGTGATTTAGACCTCCCAGGTGTAGTCTCCATTGCCTGACTCTGCTATTCAGCTCTGCTGTAATAGCAAAAAAGTAGCCAGAGACAATATGCAAATGGATGAGACCAGGCTCCAAGAAAATTTTGTTTGTAAATAAAAGGTGTGAACTAGATTGGACCCCAGGCCCTCATTTGCACATGTGCACACACACACACACGCACACACACACACACACACACACCATTTCTAGTCATAGAGGGACAAGGAAGGATTTTAAGCAATGGCTTGGGCACAGTACAACCTGATTTGGTTTTCTTGGTTTCTTGTCTTTTCTTTTTCTTTTCTGGTACTGGAGCTTCAAACCAAAGCCTTTGTACTGAGTTACAACCCCAGCCCTTTTTGAATTTTGAGACAGAGTCTTGCTGCGTTGCCCAGGGAGGAACTCAAACTTGTGGTCCTCCTGCTCAGCTTCCCAGAGTGCTAGGATTATAGGTGTAGATCACCACACCCTGCTCTGATGTGATTTTCATCATTTACAGGAATCTCTGGTTGCCAGGAGATCAACAGATAAAGGCAGATCAGGAGGGTTACCTGTATAAAGACAAAACTGCTACCTTAGAAATCCTGTTTAGTACTGATGGGATTGAACTTGGGGGCTAGCAGAAGGGACAGGGGCAAGTGATCGATCTGGGGGCTGTTCTGAAGGGAAGCAGCCCGGATGTGTCTCTGCTGAGCTTTGTGGCTGCGAAGTGTGGGCCCCACACAAGGTGTCAAAGGGGCAGGCTGGCCTGGTGACTGCCAGGTCCATGTACAAAGCATTACAGAAATTGCCTTCCCAGTTCAAATCACTTACAAAGGCACAGGCTGCAATTATAAAGCTTCAGAGCTGTGCAGCATCCATAAAAAGAGGTAATTTTAATATTTGGTTCAACTTCAAAGCAGTAACTTAGAATTATATATACCCCATTAAAATATAATGTTTTCCCCCCAAACTAATCAAATGGCTAAATCAATTGTTGGTGGATTGCCAGTGGCCTGAGGATCAATGGGAATAGAAAATGTATTCTATATTTTCCTTGTTACATAGAGTTAGAGTGCATATTTTATTAATGTTCATCCTTTAGAGACCAGATTTGTGTGTTCGCTAAAATAAACACTACAATCTTTAGGGCTTGGTTGAATGGAGAGTGCAGAAGTGTAAGGATGAAGAATACTTCACGTGGAAGCATCCAGCCCAGAGCCTTCTTGGGGTGATGGGAAGTGGCTGGAGCTGGGATCTAGATAGCTGAGTCTTACATCTACCTCTTATTGAGTTGAGTGACTTTGAAATATGTCCTTTCTCTTCTTATGCTCTCCACTTGTCAAATGAGGAGTTTGGGTCTAATTACAGAAGACAAATAGTTTGTTTGTTTTTTTTCCTAATTTACTCATAGAGCAACTAGTAGGTCTAACTGGAGCCTTGCTTGGGGAAGGATACTAAAGTCATATCTGGGCTCAGAGGAGGATGTGGTGGTGAATTTTGTCAACTTGATTGAGCCAAAATATAGCCAGACAGCTGGTTTTTGTTAATTCACTTTGTGTTCTTACCACAAAATACCTGAGACAGGCTAATTTTGTAAAGATAAGAAGTTTATTTAACTCATAGTTCTGGAGATTCAAAGTCCATGACTGGGCATCCCCATTGGTTTGGCCTTTGATGAGAGACTCGTGGCAAATGGCATAAAGTGGCAAGAGAAAAGATTAGGTGTTAAATTCAGAAGTCACAGCTGCATGGGGCTTGACATGGTCTCCTATAGCAACATTCTTGGCAACATTAACAAGGGTTCCATTGGGCACCCCTCCAGGGGACCTAATGACCTCCCAATAGTCCTTGCCCCTCAAAGGCTGCATATCACCTCCCATGCCCCTACCTTGGGGAACAGTTCCCAGCACATGATCTTTTGTGGCCACAAGCAATATCCAAACCATATCTCTGGTAAAGCATTATTTCTGGGCATGTCTGTGAGGGTGTTGCTGGCAAAGGCTGGTATTGAAATGATTAGACCAAGTAAAAAAAATCTACCCTCACCACTGTGGTGGGCACCATTCCATCTACTGAGGGCTCGAATAAAACAAAAGGTGGAGAAGGGGCAAATTCTCTGTCTCTCTGAGCTGGGATATTCTTCTCCTGCCTTGAACATTGACACTCTGGTTCCAAGGCCTTTGGACTCAGACCAGGGCTTGCACTGTTGCTCTCCTCTGGACCATTAGACTTCATCTGCATTACACCACTGGTTTTCCTGGTTCTTCACCTTTCAAATGGCTTCATATTGTGTAAGACAATTGCCATAGTCGATCTCATTCTCCCTTCTCTCTCTCTGTCTCTGTCTCTCTCTCTCTAAACTAATAGATAGATGGAGAGATGTAGCTATAGATTTAGGTGGATACAGATATGATTCTGCTTCTCTGCTGAATCTTAATGTACAGGAAGCTCTGAAATTGATTAATGATGTCTGCTGTGCACACGAATGAAGCATTCTAGGTGCCAGCTATCTGAGATCCCTGACATAAAAGAAGTCTAAAATCCCTTCTGTTCTAATAGATTGAGTAAAGTTCTATTTGTCTGATCTCACAGAACCCTCCAAGACTTCGAGTATCTTTGCTGGGCTTCCATGCATGTTCTCTCACCCTTGTCTGTGGCCAGTTTCGGCCTGACAGGACCTATTTGAGGATAATGGAGTCCGTGCTGTGTCCGGTATACCAACTGCTATTTATTATGCACCAGGCACTGCAGAGTCAAATTTTCATAGCTATGGTTGCAGCCTCAAGGAAGCAGGGATTGCAGACAGGAGCACTTAATTTATGAAGAACTAGCAACCAACAGACAACACCAAGGCAACCTGTGTCTCCTGAATTTCCCATCCACACCAGGGACAATCCAACCAGGAGGTAACTCATTCTCCTCATCTGCTAAGTCTCTTTTGGGAGGTGTCAACTCCTCCATGAGAGCACCACAGTCTGGTTGCTACTAACAATGACAGATTAGGAAACAGGGAAATGGACTGGAAAGCTACAGGGAAGACCTCCCTGGGTTTATAGGAAGGCTGGAGAAATGGTTCTGAAAAAGGGGAGCAGGGGCTAAACAAAACAGTCTCATGTGGCAGTGCCCTTGAAATGTTTTCTGTTCAAGACTCAATGTCCTGGGAGAGTCCACTTGGCCAAACTTGAGCTCCATTCTTCCTTCTTGCTATTGGACTACAAGAAACTTGATCTACAGAAGCTCACAGTAGAAAAGAGAAAATATCCTGAAAGAGTACAAGTAGCAGCAGATGGGGGACATGTATGTTGGTGGGGTAACAGGAGTCAAAACCAGACTATACCCAGAGTATCAGACCCCCAAGTTCCTCTGCCTTGACAGCCAGAAGGAGCCTCCCTTGGAAGGACCTCATTAAGGAACGGTCAGCACAGGCTGCTGATTCTGCTGTTTTCTGATGCAGGGAGTTGAACATCTAGCCACATGTATTGTATTAATTTCCTGTGTGGCTTCTGGAATGGATTACTGTGAGTTGAGTTTCAAACAACAGAAATTTACCCCCTCACAGTTCTGGATGCTAGAAGTCCAAAACTAAGTGTCAGCTGAGCCACATTCTCTTGGGGAGAACCTTTTCTTTTTCCCCTCCTTCTTTTAGTGACTGATGATGGCCATTGGCTTGGGACTGCGTCACCTCCCTGGTGGCCTTGCTTTCTCTTCTGTCTCAAATCTTAAGTCTTATTCTGCCTTTCTCTTCTCTTGGATTAGGATCTATCCAGATAATCCAGGTGAACCTCCTAATCTCAACATCTTACTCATCTTACTTTGATTCCATCTCCCAAAGACCCTTTTTCCAAATAAGGTAATTTTCACCAGATCTGGGGATTAGGATGCTTCTTTTCTGGGGCCACTATTCAACCCACTTCCCTTATGTTGTACCTTATTCTTCCCTGTGATCTGTCTACTTCTCTCATGATACCCAAAGTGGAGGACACTCTTCTCTTTTTCTAAAATTTTTCTGAATTTTTAAAATCCAAGATAGGCACATTTTATTAGTTTTTAAATGTCCAGACTTTGTACCATGTGTTGGGCATTTTTACATGCAAGATTTATTTAAATCACAACAATAACTCTACAAGGAAGGGATTGGCTTCTTATTGCTCTATTCCCTGTGGTCTGGAAGATTCGTGATGCAGGAAACAAGAACATCATGATGGAGCTGGATTCCCACTTAGGCCTCTCTGACTCTCATGTCTGAACACTTTCCAGTATAAACAAATCCTGTTCAACATAACCCTTGCAATTTTTTCTAGTCCATTTCTAAACAAATAAATAAATAAATAAGAATTGAAGAAAATTCCCTGAAGACTGGGTATGTGTCATGCCTAATATTGTCCCTCCCTTGCATAAAACATGGCCTAAATTTTAGGTTGAGCTAGAACACTTGGGGGTCTCTCCTTTTTCATGGAAGTTCAAGGTCATCCTTTGTGGGTTGCCTGCCCTTCCAGTGGGTCATCTCAGCTTCCTTCAAGAGAACTAAAGGACAAATACATTTCCTGATAGGTCCCCAGGTTTCATTTTGAAAAGTGGGAGCCTGAGTCCTGTTCACTGAAAGCTGGTTTTCCTCCTAGTCCCAGAGAGCTGACCATCAGCCCATTGATGCCGAAGAATTGGCTGCATCTGGGATCCATGATTAAAACTGTACACAGACTTATGACTTGAGCCATGCATTCAATCTAGAAGCAGAGCTTTCTTACCAATTCACACAGAGGATTTGAGGTGCTATGGGTCTCTGAACCTTAATGATAATGGAATGAGAAAGAGTGGAGAACAGAAGCAGGAGACCTTTCCAGAACTGCAAATTGTCCCACTCCAAACCAGTGACTTCCCTTTGAACTTGGAACTCTATTAACAAATATCCAGTCAAAACATTTCTAATATTTCAGGTGGAAAAATCAAGGCCCAAGCTCTGAAATTCCCACCTCCTGTTTCCCTTCCTGGGTGCTTTTTTCAACACTCTGAGAAAAGTGGGCTGTGTCAAGTAGGAACAGGCCTGATGAGCGACAGGTTGTGCAGACAGCAAGGGAAAGGAGCCCACCAGTTAGTCTGAGAAAGTGACAAGCGTATGAAAAATTACTGCAAAAAGAAACCTAGACATCCTGCAAAGAAAATTACACTTCCTCACAGCCTCAAAAGTTTCCCCACAAAAGATCATGGCAAAATATCCCAGAACACACAACATGTCAGGATTCCTTCATGGCTACATTTAAATGTTTTCACCTGGGGAAAAGTTTTGTTTCATCCACTTGAAAAATAAGAAGGATCAAACTTAATTACTGAAAGAGAATGACTCCTTTAAAGGAGGATAATCATGTTTTCAGGGAAGCATGCATTCATTCTTATTCGTTCAGTTCACAAGCATTGTTTTAGTTTTACTGTATACTAAGCACTAAGGATATGACGGTGAGAAACAGAGACCCGACTCTGGCTTGAGGAAGAAAAAGTTGATGAAGATGAAGGTGAAGATGGTGATGGTGATGACCAGTGGTGGTGGAACTGGCAGTGATGGGTAATAGTGTTGTGCTTCCCACGGAGTGCACTAGACCTGTGTCACATTCCTTCAGTGCTCAGTTCATTGTACCTTTGCAACCAGGAGCTTTTATCAGCCCGCTCTTACAGAAGAGGAAGCAAGGCAGAGAGGTGTGAAGGGGCTCAACAATGGTTTTCAGTGACAAACTGATGGAGCTTGGTCTGATGAGGAAGACAGACCTTAACCACTTGTCTCTAAAAATAAATAAATCATCACAAGCTGTGATTACTTCCATAATGGACAAGTGCAACTGTTTTAGGAGAGGGTAAAGTAAGGACCTCCTTATAGGAGGGGGTTGGAGAATCCTCAAGGTTAAGGTTTAGGTAG
>RJWT010046793.1:0-11403 GCA_004365215.1 Cuniculus paca | reverse complement strand
TGTCTGGTCATGAGGTCCCAAGCTGCATGGCTAGGTGGGATTCACTGTGCATGCCTTCAACTCTTATTTTTATTTTATTTATTAGTTTGTTTTACATTTTATTTATTTTATTTCATTCAATGGTTTGGATGTTGTGACCTACTTCAAAGGTAATCTACTTTACTGAGTTCACAGATTCAAACACTAATTATATCCAGATATATTTTTTGCAGACATTGACAGAAGTAACATAATTCTTACCATTTTTAGATTAATTTTTCAATAAGGTAGGAGTGGGCAGCGATAAGGGATATTGTAAGAAATGAGCTTCCACCAAAGAAAATTTGGAACATTAGGTAGCAATTAGAAATTCATAAATATAGTTCAAGGAAAAGGAATAGGGTAGAAATCTGATATAACAACAAAACAACCTCAAAGATTATTCTGCTACACAACGATGCTGTTATAATTAACTTTAAAAAACTTATTAACATCATACTACAGAATGGTAGCAAACAGGTTTTCTTGCAAACATTATTTGAGGTTTAAAATTCCTTTGTGACTAGGAATTTCTAATTTAATATTTTTTCACCATGTTTTATCGGCAATATGTATAAATTTAGGCAAATTTCTCTCTTATCAAAAACCTCAATAGAGTGTCCAAGACTGGTTCCTGTTCCATCATTGACCATTGACCCAGAGCTGCTGCCACTGATAGGAAGGAGTCCCAGACAGGCTCTTTCCACCATTAACCTGGAGCTGCAGAGACTGGCAGGAAGGGAATCTGAGACAGGCTCCTACATCCACTATTGGTGGAACTCAGGGACCAAAGACTAGTGGGAAACCAGTCACACAGAAGAACCCCAGTTAGAGTGCACATGATGGACAAGTGGGACTAGCAGTGAGGAAGCAACAGTAACAATATGAGTCAGCAAGGGGTAAATTAGGTAAATCAGCTTTGTGCTTGAGGACAAAGACATGTGGAATAAAAGTGAGTGGGGAGTGACACCTTTTCTTTTCTTTTCTTTTCTTTTCTTTTCTTTTCTTATTTCTTTTCTTTTCCTTTCTTTTTTCTTTCCTTTTCTTTTTCTTCTTTTTGTTTGTTTTTTTCTTCTCTCTTTTCTTTTTTCTTTTTAAAATGGCTGCGGAGAACTCCAGCCACAGAAAATTAATCCCATCTCCCAAATCCAGAGACAAAGCTCAGACCAAAATGCAACACAAATTGACCTACAATTTTGGCTGCATTACACATTCTGGGATCAAACTTGGGTCTACCACAGAACTATAGATACTAGAAGAATCTCATTAGCTTTATTTTTCTCTTTCTGATGGATTCTCTTCTTGGTTTATCAAGGGATTAGTGTGTTTTGTTCTGCTGTTTATTTTTAATTTATTTTTGTTGTTGTTATTCTGTTGTTGCTGTTTTTCCTTTTCTCCTTTTCTTTCTGTTCAGTTTTGCTGTTTTGTTTTTCTTTCTACATGTTTGTTTTTGTTTCTTTTTTGTGTGTGATTATTTTTTCTGGCTTTTTTTCTTTTCTCATTTTTTCTCCCTTTTTTTCTTCTCTTCCTTCTCTTTTCTGCCTTCTTTTCTCTCTTGTTCATGATTTAGATCTCCAAACTTTCCCTTTGCATTATTCCACTTGTCCTCTTCCTCTCTTTTATCAATAATCTAACTTGATTTTATGAGACTTTCATGGGGACAAACCTTCTCTCCCCCTTTCTGGTTCACTTCCATACTCTTAGGCTTTCTCTTCAAACTCCTCCCTCTTGCATCCTACAATTACATAAAATTTGAATTATCATCCTTTGTCCATCAAATTTGCTCTTATTATATTTAATCCCATCCATCTCTCCATCCCATCCCCTATCCCTCTTAAATCCCACCACAACAGGGCAAAATTACTTCACTAAGTGGAAAAACATTACATACATGTTCTGGTATAAATTGAATTATGTTATATAACTATAGAACTTGCTCCTATGCTTAAAGATATCAAGCTAATAGTTATCACAGTTTTTCAGTAGCCAGACTGTGCTTGAGTTCATTGTTAATGATAACTATAGTACTTTAACCTGGATGTCATACCTATTATAATCAGTTGTTCTTCCTGTATGACAACACTGTGATTGCAAGGGGTCATAATTACCACCCTTATCTAGTACCAAAGGAATGGTCTTGAATCAAGAAGATAACAACTACACAATGTTAATATATTGGGAAGGTAGGTTCTTAGGATAGACAGACCAAGAATTACATATATCTAGATGAGATCCTTGAGGAACAGACATCACCTAGGAAAGCCTCAATACCAGGGATAAAAGTAACTAACATAAGGAACCTAAAAGCATCAAGACATAAAACAAGATAAAATAAAAAACACAAAATGACAAAAGAAGCTAAATGCAACCCAAATGGCCAGCCCACTCAGGACAAGTCCACAGCAAAAAGAAAGGAAATCAGAAGTTAAGCACTTTCACTCTCAAAAAATGCTAGCATCAGAAATGAAAAATTAAATGGAAGAGGCCATAGAAGATACAGAAAGAAATGACAATCAGAATAAAAGAAATTAAAGAATATAAAGATAAAAAAAGAGTTTAAGAAAATGATGAAAACCAAGAATGCCCAACATAAACAATATATGGTATATCAATGAAAAAAAAAAAACTCCAAACAGAAATCCGGGAGATTAAAAACTCCATTAAAATTATCTGCAACAGATTGAATCAAGGTGAAGATGCAATATCAGACCTAGAAGACAGGAATGTGACTAGTGACCAGGAATAGAAAGTTAACTTAAAAGTGACAAGGAATCATGAAAAAACAATCCAACAGTTATAAGATGTTGGAGTTAATGAGAAAGCTAGACACAGCACAAATGCCATTAAAAACCTCTTCACAAAAATAAATGCAGAAACTTTCTAAATGTGGATCACAAAATTGACAAAGAAACAAATGAAGCATATAGAACTCCAAATAGCCATGACCAAAGTAAATCTATACAAAGGCATATAATAAAACTCCAGAAATTCAACACAATAATAAAATATTAAAGGCAGCTAGAGAAAAGAAACAAATCATCTATAAAGGAAAGCCCATCAGAATCACAGTAGACTTTTCAATACAAACACTCAAATCAAGAAGATCCTGAAGTGAGGTATTTTAAGCTCTAAAAGTCATCAATATTTAACCTAGATTGATGTCGCTACAAAACTATCCTTCAAATTCATCAAAGAAATAAGATACTTCCATGACAAGAACAAGTGAAGAAATTCATGATCACCAAATCAGCATGACAGAATGCCCCAAAGGTTACATTAGAGATAATCAAGATCACAAACACAAAAATACCAATAGAAAGAAACCACAAATCAAGGATGGTAATTAAACAGTGGATAAAAACAGGAAACCAACAACAGAAAAATAACATGAAAAGATAAGCCTGTGCCATGCTATTTTATCACAGTAGCTTTGTAGTATAATTTAAAGTCAGGTATTGTGATGCCTCCTGCCTTGCCTTTGTTTCCCAGGGTCACCTTTGCCATTCTAGGTCTCTTCTGTTTCCAAATGAATTTTAGGAATGATGCCTGAAGATCAATGGAAGAGATTAGAAGATGCAGGCACAACTACAAACACAGTAAACCCCACCTTACCTTTGACAAAGAAGCCAAACATGTTCACTGGGAAAAAGCCTCTTTAATAAATAGTTCTGGAAAAATTGATTTTCCACATGCCAAAGACTAAAACTAGACCCATATCTATAACCATTCACTAAACTAAAGTAAAAATGAATCAAAGATTTAAATATTAAAACAGAAACATAAATCTACTGGAAGACAAGGTAGGTAGAAATCTTGAAGACATCAGGGAAGACAAAGAATTCATGAACAAAATGCAAACCACATGGGAAGTAACTCAAAAAATCAAAAACTTGCATCTCATCTTATTAAAATGTTTTTGCACTTCAAAGCAATCACCAACAGAATGAAAAACAAACCCACAGAGTGGGAAAAAAATTTGCCTAATTGTCCCTCACACAAAGAACTTATAACTAGAACATATAAAGAGTTGAAAAACAATCCAAAAATGGGCATCTGAGATGAACATGCACTTCTCAGATGAAGAAATACAAATGGCAAATAAGTACATAAAGCAACATCACTGGTCATTTGAGAAACGCAAAGTAAAAAAATATTGAGATTTCATCTCACCCCAGAAAAAGTGGCTGTCATCAAGAAATTAACCAATAACAACTGTTGATGAGGCTGTGAAGAAAAAAGAAAATTTCTCCACTATTGGTGGAAGCGTAGACTGGCACAACCACTGTGGAAATCAGTGTGGAGATTCTTCAAAAAACTAGGATTTGAAGTCTCATTCAATCCAGCTATCCTCCTTGTGGATATTTTCCCAGAAGAATAGAAAACATCATACCACAGCAATATATGTGCACCAATGTTTATAGCAGCACAATTTATAATAGCTAAATCTTGGAAACAATTGGAATGCTCATAAACTGCAGAATGGATTTAAAAAAAAGTTGTGGTATTTTTATACAATTACTCAACCATAAAGAAGGATAAATTTGAGGCTCTTATAGGTAAATAGATGCAACTTGAGACCACATTCATAAATGAAATAAATCAAACTCACATGTGTAAATATCATCTTGTCTCCCTAGTGTATAAAAACAAATTTAAAAAGCCAAAAGAGTAATAAGATCCACAATGTACAATAGATATTGTGAAAATGAAACAGAAAGAAAGTGATGAAAAGGAGAGAACAACTGGGATAGGGGAAAGGAGAAAAGGAAGAAAGGAAAAGATTGTATGTGTATAGGTATAAATATATATGTGGCATATATATATATTATATATATATATGTACATGCAAGGTACATAACTATACTACTAATCTCTGGAAGTTCTACAAAAAGTTTGTGCTTTCATTGTTTGATTGATCATTTTTTTATGCCTAAATCTTGTAACCTGACCAACTACTGCTAAGACAACAGTGTGCAATATATTAACATGTTAATTTCCTACTACTTTTTATTTTATTTTAAAGAGAATAAAACCAAACAAAATGAAACAGAATAAAGCCAATCAAAAGAAAGCAATGAGAGCACTACAAGACTACAAAACAAGATAATAGAAAACTGACAATGGCAAGCACAATGCCTCATGTTGCCTTCAAAATAGCTGTCCATGCTACAAAGCATAATAAAATTAAACAAAACAGAATATAATAAAACCCATTAAAATAATTCAATAAAAGTGATACAGGACTTCAAAACAAGATAACAGGGTATCAACAATGTCTACCATAATATATGTTGTTATCTTCAAAATAGCAGCCCCTACCATCAGACATAGTAGAATCTAACAAAACAATGCAGAATAAAACCAAATGAAACAAAACAATGAAAATGATACAGGACTTCACAATAAAGTAACAGGAAAACAACAATGGCTACCACTTTCCCTTTTTAGACATTTCCTCCCCTTTCACCTTCACAATATCTATTGTAAATTTTGTATCCTACTAACATATTCAGTTTTTTCTTTCTTTGAAATTCCCATTTCTATTTTTTGTCTTCTTTTTAAAATAAAAGAAAACAAATAAAAAATAAGTCAAGTCAATGTATATTAGTTATAGCCATCAATGTAAATGTTCTAAACCCACCATTCAAAAGAAAGAGATGGGCAGACTGGTTCAAGAAACAAGATCTATCAATTTACTTCATTTGAGAAACACATTTAATTCAAAAAGAAATTCATAGACTAAATTCAAAGGATGGAATACAATTTTCCATGTCACAGGAACCCAGGAAAAAGCAGGGGTAGCTATTCTGTTTGCAGACAGTGTAAACTTTAAGCCTAAACTGATCAAAAGAGATAATGAAGCCCACTATGTACTCTTTTGTTGATCAGAGTTTTACTAGAGAGACAGATATAATAGAAGACATACAAATGTATACAAAATGACAAGATTGGCTTACTGTGGTCACCCACAGAGTCATATACAAAAGCATGCAGAGAGTGTCTGCATTCTGGGACCTAAAAGATTCAATTCAAGGTATGGAGTTCACTGCAGTGTCCCATGCAAGTCCAAATCAAGAGGCTGATGGTTTAGATGGAAGGCTGATGATTCTATACCAGAAAGTTGAAGGATCCAAGGGAGAAGCCAAAGAGTTTGCCATGAAAACCAGGAGACATTGTCCAAACAGAAGGCAAAGAGTGAAGCTCCTCTGAAGAATGGAACCATATCTGTCCTTCATCCTTTCCTTTTATGTCACCCAGGCAATGAGCCACCCTAAGTTGGTTCTTCTACACCCTAGGGTATAAAATTGCTAAACTGATTTAGTTAAACTTCTAAACTTTTCAAGTCGACAGAATTGATCAACCACTACACTTGTTAAGAGAAAACAATCATAAATATATATGCACCAAACACTGGTGCACCCAACTACATAAAACAAATATTAACAGTCATGAAAAATCAAATAAGCACTAACACATTTGTAGTGAGACATTAATACCCCACTCCCACAAATAGATAGATTGACTAGACTAAAAAGTCAAAGAAGTATGTGAAATAAACCAAGATTATAAACAAATGTACTTGATAGATGTCTATAGAGTATTACACCCTAAAACTTCATAATACACATTCTTTGCTGCATGTGATATGTTCTGTAAAATAGACCACATACTATTCTACAAAAGCAAGTTTAAGTAAATGTAGAAAAAAAATGAAATTATTCCTTGCACGCTATCTGACCATAGTGCAATGAAGCTGGAAATCAACACCAAAGAAATCACAAAAACTACTCAAACACATGGAAATTAAACAACACACTTCTGAACAACCTGTGGGGTCACAGAGGAAATTAAACATAAAACAAGCTAATTTTGAAACTCAAAGTTCTACAAAGAGAAGAACAAATCAAACCCAAACTTTATATGAGGGAGGAAATTATAAAGAAAAGAGCAGAAATTAATGAAATTGAGACTAAATACTACAAAAAATTGTATAGTTGGTTCTTTGAAAGAATTGATAAAATTGATAAACCATTAGCCAACCTCATCAAAAAGAGAAAAGAAAAAGCACAAATTCAAGAAATTGGGAATGAAATCAGGAAAATCACAAGAGATCCTACAGAAACTCAGAAAATCATCAATACCTACTATCAGAAGCTATATTCTGATAAGATTGAAAACACAGAAGAAATGAACAGATTCCTAGATATCATCCAACTGCCAAAACTAAACATAGAAGATATAAAAATACTAAATAACCTGATATCAGTCAATGAAATTGAAAATATAATTAAAATTTTACCAACAAAGGCACTCCCATTCCCTGATGGATTCTTAGTAGAATTCTACAAGAAATTTAGAGGAGAACTAATGCTACTAATGCTGAAAATTTTAAAGAAATTGAAAGGGAAGCAATACTTCAAAGATCATTTCTACAGGAGGTGTTACCCAGATTTCAAAACTATAGGAGAACCCAAAGAAAAGAGAAAACTACAGACCAATCTCCACACCAATCTCCCTAATGAACATAAAGGCAAAAACCCTCAATCAGATACTGCCAAAAAAATGCAGTAAATCATCAAGAATAGTATACACTATGAGTAAGTTAAATTCATACCAAGGATACAGGGATGATACAACACACACAAATCAATAAATGTAACACACAATATTAACAGAACCAATGACAAAAATCACATGATCATATCAATAGATGCAGAAAAAAAATTGACAAAGTCCAACACCTATTCATGATAAAAACTGTACAAAAAATTGGAATACAGAGAATTTACCTTAATCTGATAAAAGTCACCTATGACAAATCAACAGTTAACATCATACTAAACGGTCAAAAACTGAAAGTTTTCATTTAAAATCAGAGACAAGACAAGGGTGTCCACTATCATGTCTCCTATTCAGTAAAGTTCTGGAAACACTGACCAGAAAAATTAGACAAGAGAAAGGTATAAAAGGAATAAGGATAGGAAAAGAAGAATTTAAATTATCATTATTTGCAGATGACATGATACTCTACATAGAAAAGCCCAAATGCTCCACCAAAAGACTTATAAATTTAATAAGCAAATATAGTAGTGCAGCTGGATAAAAGGTCAACATGCAAAAATCAATAGCATTCCTGTACACCAGGAAAAAACTCACAGACAGAAGTTAGGGAAACTACATCCTTTACAATTGGCATCCAAAAAAAAAATACATAGGAATCAATGTAACAATGAAGTGAAAACTTCCAAACATTCCTGATCAAAATACCATTAACATATCTCACAGAACTAGAAAAAACATACCTAAAGTTCCTTTTTTTAATAAGGTTGGCTAAGGGTTTGTCAATTGTTTTTAATCTTTCAAAGAACCAACTCTGTTATTCATTGATTATTTGTATTGCGTTTTTGTCTCCAGTGTTTTAATTTCTGCCCTGAACTATATAATTTACTCCCTTGAATGAGCTTTTGGTTTACCCTGCTCTTCTTTTTCTAGAAGTTTGAGGTTCAATGTTAAATTGTTTATATATGCTTGCTTGGTTTTCCTGATATGGGTATTTACTACTATAAATTTCACTCTTAAGACTGCTTTCATTGTGTTCCACAAGTTCCAGTATGTTATATTGTCATTATCATTCAACTGTAATAATTGTCTAATTTCTTCTTTAATTTCATCTGTGACCCATTGATTGTTCAGTACTGTGCTACTTAATTTCCAACTATATATGAAGTTCTTGTAGTTTTCTTTGGTTTGGACTTCCAGTTTCATTGCACTGTGGCCTAATAATATGAATGAGATAATTTCAATTCTTTTTCATTTACTCAAGCACATTCTATGAGCCAGTTTATAGTCTATTTTGTAGAATGTGCAATGTGTAGCTGAGAAGAATGTATATTCTGATATTGTGGGGTGAATCACTCTATAGACATCTATAAGGTCTGTTATGGTTGATACATTGTGTCAACTTGAGCAGTTTAGAAGTTTCACTGAGAGACTCAGCAGGGAGCCAGGGTTCTTACTTTGTAAATACTCTCATTCTGTACAAAGGAGAATAAGGACATTTTGTGAGTGTTACACCCACCCTGAAGTGGGGGGTAGGCTGTGTACAATAGAAGGAAGGAGGGGAGGCTTGCTTTCCCTCTTTTGCTCTGGCTGCTGCCTTGAAGTGTTGCCCCAGAGCCATGCCATCCTGCCTTGGAACTAGCTGATTATGGACTGAAACCTCTAGAAACTGTAAGCTAAATAAACCTTTCCTTGCTTCACTTTGGGTGTCAGGTGTTTTGTTCCAGCAATGAGAGAAAAGTAACCAAGACAGAATTTGGTACCAGTGGAGTGGGGTCATTGCTGTGAGTGTATCTGACCATGTGGTTGAAGAGTCTTTGGGAAAGGCTTGTGGGAAGTGTTTGGAAAGGTTCGGAGATGTCACCTAAATGCATAGAGCTGGAAAAGCTTAGGCTGTTCTGCATGGGAGATTCTGGTCAGAGCTCAGGAGACCAGAAGGCTGATAGAAATCCTGCTGGTAAGGACAACCTCAGGAGGTTTCTGCTGGGAAGGCCTGCATTGGTTGTTGGACTCCACACCTTCTGTGTTACAGCTTGGCAGAAACTTTGTCTGCATTTTGCTTGTGTCCAGAGATTTGCCTGAGACTAAGATTAAGGACAGTGGACTAATTAATCTGGTAAAAGAAATTTCAAGGCAGTCAAATGTTGAGGCCATAGCATGGCTATTGTTAGGGACTTTTAGCCAGATTTATGTTGTAAATCAAGAGCACAGAGCCCAGCAGCATGACTCAAAAGGTGAGTTTGGCCAGAAAAGAAGCTCCAGTAAAATTGTGGAATGTAAAGATAGAGCTGAGATCTTGACTGCTGAGAAGAAATAGAAAAATAGAAAAGATGGCCTGCAGGTATTGCAAAAAGCAGCAAGTTTCAAACCTTTGCAGCTTCCAAACTACAAAAGTGAAAGGCTTTACTTGGAGGAGAAAGCCTCAGCGCACCATGTTCCGGAATGGTGGTGGTGTAGAGAATCTGTTCCTCAGAATCAGGTTCAGAATGGCTAGTGATCCAGGCACTTGACCCCTACAGCCAAGAGAGAGGAAAGCCTGGCTACTGCTCCAACTAGCAGCAGACCTCGGTATCATCCACGTGGTGCTGGTTTTAGGTGCACACAGAATGTACAAGTTCTGAGGTTGAAAAGGCTCCCACTTCAATTTCAGAAGGCCTGGGAAGCCAGGCAGTGTGCCCCGGAGAGGGCAGTATGTAAAGCTGTGACTGTAAAGCCAAAGGTGCAATGGAGACCACAGAAGTTTGGAAAAGCCAGGAACATGGATTATCTAGGAAACCTGCAATGAGGGATCAGAACCAGCACAAGAGAGATGCCATGGGATTGGTAACCACCAGAAGTGCCATAGGAGTGGAGTCACATAAGCCCTTTAGAGCTCATAATTTGTCACAGATTGCTTCAGATGCTGGACAAGCAACTATACGATTTAACATTTATGCTGCTGGATTTTGGCCTCATTTTGGTCCCAGTGATTTGTACCCTCCTGTTTGTAACTTTTGGAATGAAAATGTTTATCTTGTGCCATTGCATGTTGGAAGAGTTTAACTTTGTTTTCATTTGTACAGAGGTATGCAGCTAAGAGTTTGCCTTCCTTGTTGGAGGAGACTTCAGACTTAAACTTTTCAGCAATGCTGAAACTGTTAGGACTTTGGCAACTCTTGCAGATGGACTAAGTGTCTTTTGCATAAAGGTATGTGCATGAGTCTTTGGGGGTCCAAGGACAGAATGTTATGTTTGTAAAGTAATATAATGTTGATAGACTTAATGCTAGTTCTTAAGGATTGTTAAGCTGTGTTATAATGTTCAAGTTACAAAATGGTAAGTATTAGCATGTCTTGGTATCTGCGGGCTGGTTTAAAAAATATGTCTTGTTGCCAAGTTGACAAGGGGTGGGTTGTTATTGTTGATACATTGTGTCAACTTGAGAAGTTTAGAAGTTTCACTGAGAGAATCAGCAGGGAGCCAGGGTTCTTACTTTGTAAACACCCTCATCCTGTACAAAGGAGGACAAGGACATTTTGTGAGTGTTATACCCACCCTGAACTGGGTGGTGGACTGTGTACAATATAAGGGAGGAGAGGAGGCTTGCTTTCCCTCTTTTCTCTGGCTGCTTCCTTGAAGTGTTGCCCCAGTGCCATGCCACCCTGCCTCGGAGCCAGCTGAGGATGACTGAAATCTCCAGAAACTGTAAGCTAAATAAACCTTTCCTTGCTTTACTTTGGGTGTCAGGTGTTGTCCCAGCAACAAGAGAAAAATAACCAAGACAAGGTCTATTTGTTCAATAGTTTGATTTAGTTCTACTATTTCATTACTGATTTTTTTGTCTAG
>RJWT010046792.1:0-11401 GCA_004365215.1 Cuniculus paca | reverse complement strand
TGCTGTCTTCACTGTCATATGTTGGCATAGAACATTCATCAGGAGTTTACTTCCCAGAGTCTGGGCAGGAAGCTAAGCATAAGTCCATTTTGCCCTCAGATTCTACAGTCCATCTGGATGATTCATTGTCTACTTCCCTGTGACCACCCTCTTCCCTCCCTATCAGCCCGTCCCATGGTGAGCATTAGGGGTGGGGCTGTCTATGAGATCCAGATATCTTTTGCTCATTTTTGGTTCTTCCTAAGGTTTTTCCCCAGTGCAGGAAGGTATTTCTCTGTCCTATATAGCAGAATATGCTCCCGCCATATCTTATATCTGATATACTGTGTGACTTATGGTAAAAAGTCAAGCTTTGCAAGCCTGCATCACTGATACTCAAAGGTCAACTTTCAAAGTTAAAGGAAAGACTTACTCGTTTCACTAAGTGAATTTTATATTAAGTGCTTGACAGCTTTTTTACTGGGTATTTTAAAAAGTCTATTTTGAAAGTGAAGTTCACCAAGACTTCTTCCTCTGGTCTCTACCTTTTACTAAGGGTTGAGTAGATGGTGGTTTACTGTTCTTTGTCTTGGTGGAAAAAAAAGAATAAGAGTAAAAGAAAAAAGAGGAAACCATCAGAATTTCAAATCATTACCCTGTATAAGAAATATTTTAGTGTGGTTTCACAGAATCCACTGTTTGCCTGCTCTGTTCACTCTCATCTCCAAAGTCCTGGAAGGGAACTAAAAAGCAAATGCTCTTTCATGGGATACAGCCTCAACATCTCAGGAATATTGCACTACAGAAAACACCACAAGTTTAGAAACATGAAATGGTAACAATTGCTTTCTTTACAAAGAGACTATTCAATATATGTGTTCTCCCTGCACTTGTTTTCTAAAAATTGCCTACAATTCTCAGGATGAATGTCTGTAAATTTTTTGCAGTGTGTGATCCAAGTTTCCCTGATTATAGGTTATGATATCAGAGACAGACACTTAACCCAAAATATGAAAGATTGAATTTCCAAGAACCATAGTAATAACTTCCATCAACATGCTTTTCTTATGAAGGGAACTGGCCACACTTCCTTCAAACAAGTTCTGTTCCCTTGTGCCTGGTTAGAACTTCAAAAATGTTTGAACCATAGGGTACATTCTTATATGACTTCTGAGACTACATCATAAGGTGAAATAGTTTTTGCCTGGCTTGCTCTCTTGTTATCTCTCTCCCTCCTGCCTATCTCTCTTCTTCTTTCTGGATACATTCTCTTAGAGCCCAGCTGCTATGTACTCTATGAGAAATCCTAGTGAAGAGAATGCATGTAAGCATTTCAGATGATAACCCCTTTGAGGTTCAGCTGACAATCAGCATGAATAGCCAGTTAGACATGTGAGTGAGGAAGCCTTTGAGATGACTCCAACTTCAGCCATCCTCTGACCACAACCATGTAAGGGACCCTGTGTAAGAATTGTCTAGCTGACCCAGTTGGCTCCCAGAATCATTAAGAGAGAACAACAAATGGTTTTTATTGTTTTATGCTGTACATTTTGGGTGTTCTATTTCAAAACAATGACTTAACTGCTACACAAAAGGAATCATGGATATTTTCATGCATTCTCCTAACAATTTTGGAATTGAGGTACAGAGACCTTAAATCAACTAGTCATAAAGGTCAAACAGGGAAGTCTATGCAGACTTAATTGCTGGTGGAGCTATTTAAACAAGGTTTAAACATGAGAAGAACTACACATAAAAGAAATGAAAATTTCATACAGAAGGAAATCAAGGAGGGGGAGAGGAGAGGGCAGAGACAGAATTGTCAAGGTTTGAATGACTTTCTACTTAGCTTTTGTAAGTTGATTACACTATATATTCAAGCCTTATGTCTTATGCGCTGTTTAATATCCCATAATAAAAATAATTGAAAATAATTATATTATCGTTATTTGCCTCAAATAATTTAAGTCTTTCTTTTTTTTTTTTTTTTTGGTATGGGGAATCGAACTCAAGACCTCACGCTTGCCAGCCATGAGATACATTCCTATTCCTTATTTCTCGCCACTAATGAGTCATGATTAAGAAAAACACTAACTAATTTGAAATGAAAGTAGGTATACTACTGACTTCATATGCTTCAGTTGCAAAAAAGTTTACCTGACTTAAGAAATGAGAACACTTTGATAGTTTTGTTGGTTTCTCTATTACTATAGAGGAGATTTTTGTTTCTGTAAACTCCCAACCTTTAACTCTAAACATGACTTCAATGTTCACTGTTGGTTGGCTGTCTCCTGTTCTCTGTCTTCCTGGAACATGGTAGAATCACATTTCCTGGCCTCTCTATGACAGAGTGGCCAGACCCAGTCCAGAAAATGTAGGAGGTTATATATGTCACTCTGGGTTGACATTAATTGTCTTAGTCAGACCTGCTAGTATTCTGCCTTTCTTTTGCTGTGGTTAGAGGTAACTTTGCCAACAGTCACTGATCCACCTGTTTCTGTGCCCTGTGAGGAAGTTCGACAGAAGCTCAGCTGATCCACAATACAGCTGTTTTAGGGAGACTTAGAATTTGTAACCACAGCATAATACAGCCTATTCTTCACGATTTATTGAGTCTTCGTCATATACTATTAAGGAGATTGGGACCATGCAGGAAAACCTTCTTGAATGACCCTTTCTTCTTATCTCACAATGACCCCCTCTTGTCTTCCTAAAAAGATTCATAGGTATGGATTTCTCCCTTGCTGTACTCCTGTGCCTGAGGGAATAGTTCTTGCTTGGTATGCACGCCTTATCCTTATTCTCCTTTCCCTTCAAATTTTGACACATTTAATTTTGTGCAAATTTTAAAGACTCCCATTTAACCTTATGAGGTTCAAAATCATATAGTTTCTCATCTATTAAACTTATCTATACTTTATACACCCTGCTTTAACTCTCTGAATACTTAATCCTCTATACATTTATTTTTGTTCTAATCTCTTTACTAAAGCTGGTTGCTTGAAATAATCAGACTACATAGAGCAAGGCCACTATCATCCCCAGATTCGGTCTTTATTCTTGTCACATGACTGAAAAGCTTTAAAATCATATGTTTCTTGTCTTTAATGTGCAGAGTATCACCTCAGAATCTTAAAATGGAAATGTGGAGGTCTCACTATTTGAGATTCTGATCTGAGTCAGGTGAGCACTGAGAGTCCACACTGCACTAGGTTGCACAGGATATTGAAGTTGTTGATCTGTGGACTGCATTTTTGAGTAGCACTGCTTTAGGTGATGGTTTTTAATTTTCTTCACATCTAAAATGAAGTTCAATATGTACAATATCCTCTATGAAACAGAGGAGGTCTTTACCATGATTTCTGCAATCAAACAGCAGTAATAGATTTTATAAATGGACCAACAGAAAATCTAGATCTAAAGTATGAGGTCATAAATCTTAGTATACTATATGTACTACAGATCTCTGCAATTTTGACCCTGAAGCACATTTGAGTTCTATTTCTAAGGGCCAGACAGTAAAATAACAAATTGGAGAAATTTCTGAGAAAATTTAAGATTTTGGGAAATCATAAGAAATTAAGTCAAACAGAAGAGAGATTTTTCTGAAGACCTTGCTCTTCCTCTTGTTCAATATTTTTGCTTTCTGTACAACTATCTTGTTGAGACAAGAGTACATATCCTGGCAATGGTGAAGATACTATAAGGGGAAGGTCCAGTCAAAGGTTTTCTTCCTGACTCATTCCCACTCTTTCCTCCTACTTTACACTTCAGTCATGATCAATACTGACTAAGCCCATCAATTCCCTAAACAGTTTTAGAAAAGTCACAGAAATTATAGAGATTAAAGAAGCAGAGAAGCATTTTAGAGATTGACTTGTTGGCCCATTCATTTTGTTTTAAATGAGAAAAGTGAGATTTGAAGAGAAGTGAGTTTCTCAAGGTCACATAATGAATAAGATCTCTTGACTTCTAATCTGGTGCTCTTTGAATGCATTCTATGTGCTGGAATGGGGAAGTTGAGATAGGCAGAACCAAGGAAGACAGCAGGGTAGATACTAACAAGCCCTTCCTGCTTCCTAGCATTTCAGACATAACTTGAATATTATTCTGTGATCTTTAAATTATAAACCATCTGACACGAGGCCTGGGGTCGTGGTTCAGTGGTAGAGTACTTGCCTCCCATGTTCCATCTCCAGAATCAAAGGAAAATAAGATCAGATACAGCAAGGATCTTAGAGTCTGTCCTATTTCTCAAATGTTGCAGATGAACAAACCAAGTCTCAAACTCTGGAGATGACACTGGCCAACACATTGATGATATAAAACTTACCAATTTCCCCTTCTGAAATTTTCAGGACATTGTTTTTCCAAGCTCTGCTCCCAAACCTTTTAGCTTTTTCCATTCCTGACATTTACAACTCAAAGGGGTATTTTGCTGGTATTCTTAGTCCTTGAAAGACAATCTTGTCTGCTTCTCTCTAAAAGTTCTGAGCTTTGTCCTCAAGTTCAGCCAGAAAAAGTACATTAGTGTATAAAGTGACAATTTAGGTAAGAAACTGTCCAAGATTTCTTGACCTCATTGACCAGCTTCCTTTGGTCTAGGATTGTTAATGATGGTATTTTAAAACTTCATCTATTCAGATCTTACCAATTTGGAATTAGAGGCAATTGTGACGGGGACTACATTGAGGTTTACCTTTAAGAATCAAAGAGAAAAAACTGAACAAATTGTTGGAGTTAATGATATTTAAAGGGGATATTTTGACTATTTAAGAAGAGTCCTTTAAAGTATTTTAGAAGAATATATATATATATATATATATATATATATATGATTTTTACCTATATAAGGGAGACCTCCAGAAAGTTTTGCAGCTTTGTTTTATTGTTATTATTATTATTATCATTTTGTAGTGCTAGGGATTGAATAACAGTCCTCATGCACAGTTAGGCAAGTGTTCCACTACTTAACTATATCCTTAGCTCATCTGAAAATTTCTCTTGGGGAATATATTTTCAAATCTAGTCATTGCATGTATATGTAAGCATCATATGCTACTCAAAAAAAATCCTCCATGATTAGAAATACAGTGACTTTAGAGGCAAAGGCACTGAAGTAATGATAGCTGCAATGAGTTAATATACATCAGGATTGGAGTGATCATGTGGTATAGCATACGAGGGCAGTAAGCAGGTTTGTAGTTAGGGAATGATTGTCATTGATAAGAGAGAATACATGTATTTTTAAATACTAGACCAGTGCATCCAATGAGGATTTTATTTATAAAGGGGTTAGAAGTTTGGGAAGAGAGTATTACTAAGGATGGATTCTAGAAACTATGGAGGAGCTGAATTGGGGGTATTTAGTCAACCATCTTGTTTGGCAACTGTTTGTTTACTCAGCCCATATCTAAGCTCTGGTGAACAAGATGTAACTTTAGTACTAAAAGCAAACATGAGCCAAAGAACATAAAGTGTCATGACCAGAGAAACAAAACTCCAAATGTAAATCACTTTTCATGGTGCAACCTGACTCTCTCAGTTGAATATTTAGCCACCATTCCTCTGTTAAGTATAGTAACTACTGAAATTAAAATCAGATCTAGCACTCTAAGGTAATGATGCTGGGGTGGAGAAGTATTAACATAACCTTAAGAACTTCGGATTCTGCTGTGAATGGGTGTTAACTTTTCCATTGGTATTTGTTTTGGGCTTACCTTCCTACATTCCTTCTGTCCCCCATTTTTAAACATTCTAGTAAAGTTTAGTTTGTAACCTTAACATTAACCCATTGGAAGTATACACTTTTATGATTACAGCTTTGGAAGCACTACCACAGTCCAGTTTTAAAATATTCTCATCACCCCACAAAAGTTTCCTAGTTTTTGCTTGCAGTCAGTCTTTGCTTTCACTTTCAACTTCAATGGTCTTCTACATCCCTTCTTGCTTTTTAATTACCATTAGTTTAGACTCAGTGAAAGTAAGTTTGTAGCTACTTTAAGAGACACAAGTTATGTTGAAACAGCTTTATTTTTTTTTAATCCATAAATATCTGTTACTGACAAAAGTGGAAAAATCCTTAAGACTAAATCTTACTAAAGTGATATCTGTTTACAGTACGTATAGAATGTGCTTTGACAGGTAAGGATGACAATGAGATTTATACAGGAGCAGTAACAACAGCACTGCTCATTGTGAAGCTTACATGAGTAATGAAGAAACTGCAAAGGTACAGATAGAAAGGTAATTTTCATCAATACTACCATATATAATAAACATAGAATCCATAAATTGGGCTAATGCATAAAAATGTTCATTAATTCCCCTTAGGAAAGTGTGTCCCCAAACTAAAAATATTATAGTAAGAATTGCTTTTTATTAGAGAATTTCAGGAATTCTTTACTACAAAATATCTAGTTGTGTTATAGAACTAGAGGAATTTTTTTTTCCACTACGAAGCAAATGAATGGGTCCTGCATTCGAGGTCACTGCAGGATGGGCAGAAAAGTTGAGCAGGGTCTTCTCTTCCCTCAGCAGGAAGGATATTAAGGAAACACACTGTGTCCTTTTTCTGAGCGATGAAATGCTAATGTGTTTGCCGATTTACAAGATGGGTTTGATGATAATGACTTGGAATCTCCATTCTTGCTTCACAAGCCTTCACTGGGAGGGCAGTAATGTCATAAGGAGGGGGTAGAAAGATACTAGGATGGAATGAGTGCCCCCCTCCTAGCAGCTCAGGTTGGGTGCCTCCTCCTCTTCAGTTGGAACGGAGCTTTGGAGTCCAGTTTTGGTGTTCAGGAGAATGTTCCAGAGGGGGATCCAGTATCATCTTTTGCCACAAGAAACCTTTGCCACGCATGCATCTCTGAGGCTTGGAATGTGTTTTCCAGCTGTCCTCAGATACAAACTTCATGCCCAAACTTTATGGGCTGACTTCCAAATCTTTCTTTTCCAGTCCATCCCCTCTCTGAAATTAGAACTGCCTCCCTCCAGCTATAAGGACCATATCAAAATGAAACTCCAAACTCATAATTTCCTAGTGACACAGACATCTAGGTGACTTAGGTGTGTCTGTATGAGAGGCTTCATGACACACAGTGGCCATCTTGCTCAATGGTCAGGCCCTTAATCTTCAGCTACAATAGCATTCACTGGTGATCAAGACCATCAGACCAACTCCAGGCTCTGGCAAGGAGTCTGGTGGCTATTTCGGGTGTCTGAGGATGTCGTTGGAGGGGGCAGGCATAGGTGGGATGTGTACAGCTTTGTTGAGGTGGGAAGGAATGTGGAGAAAGTAAAAGGTACAGATGGGGAATGAAAGTCCTAGAATGTGAAAGTTGGATGAAAGTTGGAATCTCGTGTAATTGAAGCCCCTCATTTTACAAGCAGGGAAACTGAGGTACTGAGCAGGAATGTGAATCCTCTTGGTCACATGGTAAGATGGAAACAGTGCCAGGGCTGGAAGCCATGTCTCCAGAGCCTCGGCCCTATACCTTTTTCTCCTTGAGTATGTCGCCTTCCAAATTCAAATATAGAGCCCAGGAAGGCTGAACTTTCATACTGAATATACCATTAAAATGCTGCATTTTATAAAAAAATAATATTTTACTCCCTAAAATACTTCATTGAAACACAACAGGCTTCCTTGAACATAGTCATGAGGAAAGTTCCCAGATTTGGAGAGGATGACAGGAATACATGTGGCAGATAGAAGGTAATGAGCCAGCTCTTCTCAGAGCAAGTGCCTTCCAGGGACAATGTGATTCGCAGCCCTTTCAAACTGTTACCTTGTGTCAAGTCCACAGTTGCCTATGGAAGGAATCAGGGTATGAGGCAGATGCTGGACAAGGTATCTCTAAAGTAGATGGACTGAGTTTGGTGGCAGGGATGTTGGGATGGATACTCTTTCATGTTGGGGAGTCCCAAGGCCTTCAAGTCTTCTGAGACAAAGGAGTGAGGCGCACTCATAGGAAGCGGGAGTGAGTGGCTGAGATTTCCCAAAAGTATGAAAATTTGGCTGGAGGAGGAGTCTCTGGGCTAGTAGCAGACTGGGTCATGAACTAGATGAGTTTTACAGGAGTAGGAACCAAAGCTAATCTTTTGGCTGTAACACCTCTGGCCCAGCAGCCTCTTCTTTCCCTCTCAAAGATCCAAAGGGGAAATCCCTTGGCTTCATACCCTAGAATATCATCTCACAGGTATAGGAAGTGAAACATAAACCAGAGAGGCAATCAGAGGACTTGAAGAATGTCTGGTTCTTCTACAGGTTTCCTCCAGAACGCTAATTCTGAAAACTAGTGACTACAGCAGGACCAGGGAAAATAAACTTGGGATGAAGAAAGGTAAACAAGGAAACAGATGACAAGAAGGAAAGAGGGAACTGGTATAGGAGACTGAGGTTAAAAGGAAAGCCTAAGTGGGAAAAGAAGGGGAGGAACTTTAGCCTGGAGGAGGTGGGAACTTTCTAAGGGACACAGACCTATCACCCAAGGGTGTCCCTGAGGGTAGAAATCCACTTAGGTTAAGGAATTCTTGCAAAGCCTTTGTGACTCCGGAGTGCTTAGATCCAGGAGTTCACTGGAGGAAGCAAGACTGCAAGGGAGAAAGGGACAAGGAACACAGAGAACTTCTGGAAGAACATTCAAGTCAGGAGAAGCCTGTGAAGAACCCAGTCTATTCCTAACAGAGCAATGGAGACACAGAAGAGAGAACAAAATGAGCAGAGGAAAATCTCGGGCTTTAGGATTCCTTTGCTAGGGACAGGTGTCCTTTAGGAGGGAGGAATGGACCTTCCATGTGCAGCAGAGGTAACCAGCATGGTTGGGCTGCAGGCTGTGGTATCTGGGTTCCAAAACTCTCTCTAAATGAACCTCTCTGGCAGTTTGATTTGGTTTATTCCATAGAGATAGATGAAACAGCTGAGCAAATGCGGTCCCCTCTTATTGTGAGTCTCTCCTTACTGTGGGTTGATATACTCCCAGCACTGAATCCCATATGTACTATATTTTTTCTTACACATACATCCCTGTGATGAAGTTTAATTTGTGCATTAAGTGCAAGAAGAGGTGAGCAACATTATCAATATAATAGGACAATTATATCAATATACACGAATATGCTCTCTCTTTTTAGCCAGGACAAATATTACTAGTTTTGGATCATGGGTGACTACAAGCAACTGAAACAGGATAATACAAAACTGTGACTAAGGGGTGACTACTGTCCCTTCATGTCCCAATTAAGACACAGTTTTCTGGGTTTTGAAATGGGGATCTGAGTGGGAGCAGTTTTGTAGGCCTATGTCTGTCTCTGTTTCTCTCTTTTTTTCCCACTCTCCCTCCCTCTCTTTCTTCCTCTCCTTTTCTTTATTCTAGACCTCAGGATAAAGCAGAAGAAATTCTTTGCAAGAAATAAGCATCCCATGATTCAATTGATGAAAGACATCTTAAACCTGATAGTGGTAAGAATTGCAATGAAAACTAATTTGAAATCGACCTATCAAACAAACCCTGAGACAGACAGAAACACACCTTGTCAGAGAGAAGGCTGGGGGCAGGGAGCCCAGGGAGAGAGTCCCCTGAGGGCTGGAGAATCTGGAGCCCAGAAGATGTTTTGGTAGGATGAGACAGATCTCTGGTTCAGTATGTATAGTATAGATACCTGGGAAGAGATTCTCACCTACCCATGACCTGTCCTTTCCCCTCCCCACAAGCAGGTGGTCTTCAGGCCATGGGCTAGGGAGTATAAGGGTTCTGGTTTAGGGACCCAGCTGTGAGACACACTTTTGCTTCTAGGTGTGTTCATCTGCTTTATGCAGATACATTTCCTCTTTTCCACCTCCTTTAGTCTTACCTTCTGGAACAAATGCTCATAAACCCATGGGGACCAGCCCTTCAGAAGGTTTATGTGTTTGTGAGGAGGAAAGCAGAGGGAATCAGTCCTTGATTCCCAGCCTCAAGGTCCCAGGGACACTTTCCCAGTAGGGATGCTGAGGGCTGCAGTCATACCCCCAATCTCTATCCCCTTGTGATTCATATGAACGAGTCCCGTTCAGGCTGGAAGGCGAGCTTTGGGGAGAGGAGGAGAGAGGTTTGAAATTGTTGAAATCTGTAAGAGGAAGCAGTCCAATGATTTCTTTGTAGTTTTGAACTTGGTTAGATTAAAAATTTCCAAGGCAGATGAGTTTTCCCCACCCCGCCTTTTTAAAAGATTATCTGTGTGGAACTACGAGAATGTAAAATCCTCCTTAAGGGCATCATTGCTGGAATCTGACTGATGACAGTCTGATTTTAGTATTACACCTTTGCCAAATGGTCTTGGGCCCATTCTTCCCAGCCCTTTACCAGAATGGGGGAGCCTCGTATGTCTCTTTCCCTGGTATTGGTGGGGGATAAGGTGCTGCTGTGTTCATTGCCAGCTCCCTAGTGGTGGGCACACACCCATCCCCATTTTTGAGAGAGAAGGGGCTGTGATGGGCTAGCTTTGGGGGCCTCCCTTGCAGAGCTGAGGGCAGGCATGTATCTGCCTGATGCTACAGTGTCTCCTGCAGGGAAGGACCAATGAGCTGGGGAGATGCCCAGTTAGCTTCCGAAACAGTAGCCTGGATCAGTACCACTGTTTATTTGCATTTGCCAATGACTCTTTGTTCCTTTGATCCAGTGGTGTGAGAAAGGGCAGCCAGGGGAGAATAATGGAACTAGAGGGCACAGGAGAAGATGCATGGCAGGGAAAGGGGAGGCAGGGAGAGAACGAGATCTGAGTAGAGAAGGAGCCCAGTGAGTGGGCAGAAATGGGGAAAAAGGAGCAGGTAGGTGCAGGACAGCCAGCCTTGGGAAGGTCCTCCTTGTTTGGGGCTGAGTGTTGTCTCTCTACAAGATTCTGCCTCTGTCCTGCCTGAGGTGCCTGATGGGGGACAAGGAGAGCCTTGGACAATGGGAATGGTGAGCCCCTGAGATTCTGGGCATCACAGTGGCCCTCCCTACCCTGGCTCTTTCTGACCACAGCAGGCATCGCCTGGGAACAGAGCAGGGGTAGGGAAGGCAGGCCTGAGTGGTGGTCAGAGTTCAGACCTAGAGGCCTGGAGGCAGTGGGGGAGATAAACAGGTGGCCAGAAGGTCTCCTCTAAAGTTCCTGTACCCCAAGAGCTAAAGCCTCAAAGAACTGGAGGGTAAAATAGGTAGGCTGGAGAGGATCAACCCCCCCCCAGATAGAGGGGTCAGAGGAACCAGCTGGAATGGGGCAGGGTTTTCAGCAAGGGGAGGCAGCTGCAGGAAGGGAAGCCTCCTTGTCCCAGAGAGGGATGAAGAGCCAGGGTCAGCAAAGGAAGGGTCATTCACTTGGTGGAGACCAGAGTTCCAGCAGGCAGAAGAAAATTAGTATTGTGCTTATAACACAGCAGCTCTCTGTCTTGGAGAGC
>RJWT010046791.1:0-11411 GCA_004365215.1 Cuniculus paca | reverse complement strand
TACATCTTTAATCATGTTAATCTCTCTACCAGCAAATACTTTTACCTTCCCTGTATCTGTGTCATCTCTTACTGGATTGATTTCTATTTACCTTTGAGTCTAAGCTTAAAAGATCATTTTCTCCAGGAAATCTTCTTTGAGCTCCACTTATTTTCTTCCCTACTTTTCCCAAAGTGGATTTAGGCATTCCTGCTTTGGGATTTCATTACATGTTATGCATTATACATTCTTTGTAATAGTAGTAATTATACTTTATTGTGATTGTTTATGTAATCTTTTTTTCTTTCCTGCTTTTCTCCAATAAACTTTTAAAATCCACAAAGGGATATGTGTTAGTCTTCTTACCTAAAGTATTGCCTAGTACATAAAAGGTCAATAACTTCCTGATGAATTGAAAAGCTGAGTTATTTATACGTAAGTGACTGGTTAACAATGAGAGATACATATTGTACATGATGAGAATGTTGCCTATGCTGTCTTGTCTTTGGATGATTTAAAAGTTTGTAAGGTGTACTGGCTTATGAGAAAGGATTTGAAAAAAAACTACCTTCATGTAAATGAAGTTCTTTTATTATTATTATACATATTCTACAGTTCTATATATGATGTTCTAATGAAATACCTTCATAATTTTGTATTTTGATAATCTCTACTTTTATTAACATGTTTGTAAGTTAATTTTAAAACGTGTCTTCTTTTCTTTTTTTTTCTCTGCAGTCTGATTCACCATCTTACTCTCCTCAGCCTCAGCCCCAACCATTTCCACAGAACTCTTCCCAATCAGCCACTGTTACCCAGCCTGCATCCCAGTCAGGATCCCAACCTAAGCTTGGCCCACCTCAGCAGGGAACCCAGGCCTCCCATCAGGTCCAGATGCCCATGTATAACTTTCCCCAGTCACCACCAGCTCAGTATTCTCCCATGCACAATATGGGATTGTTGCCAATGCACCCTCTCCAGATCCCTGCCCCATCTTGGCCCATTCATGGCCCAGTAATCCATTCTGCACCAGGCAGTGCCCCCAGCAGTATTGGCCTCAATGACCCCAGCATCATTTTTGCACAGCCTGCTGCCAGACCCATGGCAATCCCTAACTCCTCTCATGATGCGCACTGGCCTCGAACTGTGGCTCCAAATTCCTTGGTGAACAATGGTGCAGTTGGAAATTCGGGTAATGCTTCATTTTCTTCTTCTGTGTCTGTCTGTAGAAAGGTTGGGTGATTGGCATTATAGGTTTAACCTGGGGAAATAAAGTGAAAAAAGTAAGGCTAGTCATATGTATGGAGATACAGTATCGGATTAGATAAAAATAAATATTATGGAATTTGGGATCAGATGCCCAAATTTGAATTGTAGATTTGCCATTTATTTTGAGTTCTTGGGCAATTACTTAATCACTTTGTGTGTCGGTTTCATATATAAAACGGAGATATTAATAGCATCTAACTCAGGGATATTGTGAGTATTGAATGAAGCAGTGCACATTAATATTAGCTATAATTGTTTAAATTTTCACTGCCACTTGCTTAGTATAGGTATTATTGACATTCAATTTGTAGTTGATGAGTTGAAGGATTAAGTATTGTATTGTCATAATCATGGTAGATCCAAGAAGTAAGCATGTTTTCTTTGAAACCCATGCTCTAAAAGCCTCTACTGTAGCTCAAGTAAGGAGCAGTTCTTCAGTAAGCAAAAGTATTAATGAATAGCATTTAGTTTTTTTCTGATATTTAATGTCTTCATTTATAGAAATTTGAAAAACAGAACGGAAGTCATCTATAATCTCATTTCCTAGACATAAATATTAATACTTTGATTACAAAAATGTTATTTATACCTGTTTAAAAAGTAGTTGACATTTACCATCTTTGCTAGTTTTATATTCAGCTTTTTAGTGATAAATATCTTTATTGTAAGAATTTTTATGGAAATCTTGAAACATACACAAAAGAGTAAAGATGAACGCTTACTAATGAATTTAACAGTTATTGGTAACTATTTTTTTGTCTGACATGGTACCACCATTTAAAAATAAACAACTTTAGTTCATATCTCTTAAAAATCATAAGATCTGTGCCCAATATCATCTGATACCCTCTTCTTGTTCCTTTTGCCATTTGTCTAAGAAAAAAGTATCTTGTTTTTTATTTTCTGAATTAGGGCTCAGATAAAGGCCATATGTTGTTTGTAGCTTTTCTTTCTTTCTTTTTTTTTTTTTTTTGAGATAGTGACTTGCTATGTAGTCCATGCTGTCCTTGAACTCACTATCTAGCAGGACTGACCTTGAACTTGGAGCAATCCTCTTGCCTCAGCCTCCCAAGTACTGTGTATGTTGTTTCTATGTCTCAGAAATGTCCTTCAATTTATAACAGTCCCCTGTTTTTCCCCATGTGAAGTATTTGTTGAAGAAACTAGAATTTCTCATGTTCTGGAGTTTGCCAATGTTCTTTTTGGTGTAATTTAACTCAGAGACTTCATTACGTCCAATAGATTCTTTCTGGGGGGCAAGGGTACCTCTTGGTTGTCTTGTATATTTTCTGATCCCTCACTTTAGAAGAAAGTATGTGGTTGTTCCTATTTTAGTGATTTAAGATTGATCTGTGAAGGCGGGCGCGGTGGCACACGCCTATAATCCCAGCACTCAGGAGGCTGAGGCAAGAGGATCGCTGTGAGTTCGAGGCTAGCCTGAACCATATAGTGAAACCCTTCCTCAAAAAAGACCCCCCCCCAAAAAAAAACCAAAGAAAAGATTGATCTGTGAGTTAGAGATGTCGACTTCTATCCATTATAAAGTTCATTAATTTTTACTTAATGTTCTTAGTTGCCATTATTCATTATTTTGCTAGGACTTATAAAATTTATGATTTTGTATTTGTTCTTTGTGATTTGTCTATTAAGAACTTTTCCTTTATTATCCTCTTACTTATACTTACTCTAAAATATAATTTGTATAGGAAATGAGGGCAAACATGTTCTCTCCCTTTATCAATTTTAAAGGAATTTTAGGGATAATTTTTTAAAAAATTTCCTACTAGTCACTGACATATATCCATGTAAATGTGTATATGAAAATCTAGTGTTTTGCCCTTGATATATTAACTAAGTTTTTAATATTTCAACCCTGCCCTCTAACTGCCACTAGTTGATCTATGTTTCAGTGATAAAGTATTAAGAAAACATCCCCTAAACATACCTTACTATGTCTTACTCCAGATTGCTTATCTGAGTAGTTCCACCTACCTGAAATACCATCTCCATTAGTTTAGATGTCTCACACTTTTTCTACCTTGCCCCAAGGCTTGACTGACTCACCCTCTTAAGTTATGTCACTTTCTTCAAGAAGGCTATAACTTTTACTGATCTATCCTTCAATTGTATTGGGTATGGTTTGTCTCGTCGTTTCCTTTAAATCTGTATCATAGCGTTTTATTACCAAGGTTGAAATTGTTTACTTTTCTACATAGCACATGGGACTGGACTTTGTAAAGCCAAGACTTGTGTTTTATTTATCATTGTCTCTCTAGTAACTAGTTTAGTGCCCAGTATATGGTAGATACATTCTTCATGTTATATATTATTAGTAAAGAATTTTTTTGTACCGGGAATTGAACTCAGGACCTTGTCCTTGTCAGGCTTCCACCACTGAGCTATATCCCTGGCCCTATTATTAGTATGTGATACATTATTAATACTTGTATGGGTATACAACTCAGAATTAATATTAAAGCTGAAGTTACTGCTTTGTTAAAAATGGAAGAACTGGCCAGGCATGGTGGCACATGCCTACAATCCCAGCACTCTGGGAGACTGAGGCAAGGAGATCACAGTTGTGAGCCCAACCTTGTCAACTTACTGACTTAGTTGAAACCCTGTCCCAAAATAAAGAGCTGGGAATGTAGTTCAGTGGGAAGGTCCTAGGCTAATCCCTAGTTAAAAAAAAACAAAAACAGGGCCGGGGATCCAGCTCAGCGGCCTAAGTGCCTGCCTGCCATGCACAAGGTCGTGAGTTCAATCCCCGGTGCCGCAAAACAAAAACAAAAACAAAACTAGGCGCGACTATATTAAAAACAATAATTATGGCTTTATTTTATTTTTGGTTTTATTTTAGATAACAAAATTATACTAAATTTTCTCCATTTTCATTAGTATTTCAAGTGAGATTATATTACTTATATTATGAAAACTGGTTGTAAAAAATGGCCAAGATGGATTAGACTATATCCTTGCACAATATCCTTTTATGTTAAAGCATGATTTCTCAATTGGTCATAATTTAAATCTATACACTCTGCTCATTTATTTTGTAAACTCTTCGTTTCAACCCTTAGTTGTATCATGGTTTTATGAACTTATAAAGTGAATAGGCACTTTATCTTCCTGGTTACCCCTGAGAAGACCGAGCTTGGGAGAATGAAGCCAACAGGTGTTTTGAGTTTTCTTTCTGCTTACTCTTTGTCACTGCCTGCCTCCTCATTTGAGTTTCTGCTGGAAAAGAAAGATTAGTGAATAAGGGCAGAATGTTTCAGTTATTTCTTAGCACATTGTGACCTTGAATAAGAAGAGCCACTAGAAACTATCCAGAAGATTCAGTAGGTAGTTTGCTTTGAAAAGAATGTTACCTGCATCATACATGCATCTTAGGGAGGGAGAGAGAAGAGAGAAAAGGAAAGGAGAGGAAGGGAAGATAGGCGATGAGAGGAGAGGAGAGGGAGAGATTGATTTTGGGGTGTGGTGTTTAATTTCCTACCTGTATGGCAGAACTTGTATAAGCCACTTTGTTTTAATCCTCATAACCACCTGAGGTTCAGAATGGAACTTTCTAATTTTTGAGACCTGTGATTTGAACTTAGACTTGTTTGGTCCCAAGTTTAACTATTCTAAGCTGAAGCTCTCAACCATTACACTACAGTGCCTCAGATTTCTAATGGAATCTCCTTTCAGGCCGAGGATGTAATTGATTGTGGGATAATTGGCATTGTTTTAAGGATAACATATAAATTCTTCAACATATAGCATATAAAGGGTCTTCCATTATATCCACCTACCTGTCTGGCCTTTCCTCTTACCATTTTATCTTACCCTGATTGTTTATCTAACTGGTTCTTCCTGCCTGGAATATCATCTCCATTATTTCATCTGTCCACTCTACACTTTTTCTGTATTTCTGTTTTGTAGTTCCCAAACTTGCTGAACAAGCATTTTTGTACATGCTGTTCCTTTTGTCTGCAATACCTTCTTTGTGCCCCGTTTTGCATAAGTTGTTCTTTAAAACATTGCTTAGACAGTTACCTTCAGAAAACCTTCTCTAACCTTCACAGCCTGTATTAGCTCTCTCTTCAGAATACATTTTGCCTATCTGGTATAGTGTATGTCTCTTTTCTTTTTGGTACCAGGAATAGAACTCAGGACCTCGCACTTGCCAGACAGGCGCTGTACTGCTGAGCTATATCTCCAACCTGACTTTTTTTTGAATAATTTAATCAAATAACAGTGTTTGATTCTCTGTGTGTGTTACGATGCTTGATTCTTTAAAACCAGTTTTTTGTTAGTGTAATTCATAGCCAGTGGTATGTAGTTAGTATATTTTTGTGGAATGAAGGAATCTTTGAATGAACAGACTAATATATTAAAATGTGTTTTTCTTTTCTTGAAATGCAGAGCCAGGCTTTCGAGGACTCAATCCTCCAATTCCTTGGGAACATGCACCACGTCCCCATTTCCCCCTTGTCCCAGCTTCGTGGCCTTATGGTTTGCATCAAAACTTCATGCATCAGGGAAACACGAGATTTCAGCCCAACAAACCTTTCTATACTCAAGGTACAATTATTGCTTACAAATTATTAACAAGTTGGATGGGTTTTATTTGGGAACAGGGAGCCTCAGTGAAGGCCGGGTTCTGGGAATGAAAATTCATGAATTCAAGTAAACATTTATTGAGGGCACATTAGATGCTTGTTGCTCAAACAAGAGTGAAACAAAATCTTCACACTTAATGCACTTTTTATCAAGAAAGCAAAATATGGCTGGGCATGGTGGTGCATGCCTGTAATCCCAGCATTTGGGAGGCTGAGGCAGAAAGATCACTGAGGCCAGCCTGGGCTCCCTAGTGGGTTCAAAGTCAGCCTCAACTGCATAGTGGTACCCTGTCTCAAAATAAAACAAAAACAAAGCAAAATATGTAAAGTAGATAAGAATATGAGTTTAGTGGAGTTAACATTGCCCTAATAGAATAAGCACAATTTGGCTATGAGAGATTACATCACACAAGATTTGAAAATTTGAACTAGATCTTGACATTGATGCAGGAATTTTTTTTTGCTGTAAAAACCAGAAGGAAGGAAGAGTATTCATATATGTGAAAAGTCACTTGAGTTTTAGCCTTGATGTAATGAAAAAAAGTGAAAATAATGATTAGAGGATGGAGGTATATGGGAAAGATGTATAAATGAGAAGGTTAGAAATGATAGGCTAAGGCCATATTATGAAGGAGTTTGGACTCAATTTATTAAGCAGAAAAAATATGATAGAACCTTCTCAAATAGAGGCATGGTCAGATTTGTTTAGTAGAAGTAGGAATTGAATGAAATTAGCATTATTGTATTCTGCTGGTACTATAGTACTAGTAATGGCTTTGACCTGGGTAATGAATACTACAGACTATGAATTTCAAGGAAGTAGGAGCACTTTTTTAACCTTGTGTTAAGATTATCTGTTCCAAAGGTAATGTTAGAGTGGGCTTCATTTTGCGTAACCCAGGAATTTAGAACTGTGGAGTCAGTCAGTCACTGTAGATCAACTAGGAGTGTAAGATACTAAAGGTACACATTTGGGAATTTTTTACATTAGATTTTATTGGTACATTTTAGATATACATAATGATCACATTCATCATAGAGAATTTGTACCTGTATATGATATAACTTGTTCCCCCCACCATTCTCCTACCCTCCCTTCAACCCGTAGGGAAATACTGACTGAATGAAATAATGACTTTAAGGGGAGGACCCTGATAAAAGCCTCAGGTTTGATATGTGCAAGCCTTCTTAAACTCTCCATGCACTCTTGAGTACCTCTATATTACAAAATGGCAGAACCTTGACTATGGTTGAGTTCCCTTGAGCAAAGGTCTAGGGCTTCTAAATGTTACTAGCACTTGTGCAAGTTATTTTAGATGGGGAAAGTCTGAAATTCTTCCGTGGAGCTGGGCGTTGTGGTACACACCTGTAATCCCAGCATTTTAGAGGCTGAGGCAGGGGGATCCTTGTCAGTTTGAGGCCAGCCTGGGCTACATAGTGAGTTCAAGGCCAGCATGATCTACATAGTGAGACCCTGTCTCAAAAAACAATAACGACAAAAAGAAATTCTTCCATGGAAGATTTCATCCCTTCATCTGTCTCCTCTCCTTTTTTTGACTATTCACAGTGTTCATTTTTTTCCCTCCCAAATGTTTTGACATGCTTCATCTCCTGTTATATAAATAGAAAATACTAGCTACAAGTTAATTCTAAAGGGCTGTCAGATAAATAGGCACAAGCCTCTCAGTTTCCTGTCTGTGTTATATCCAACAGACAGATGTGCCGCCCGTCGGTGTAGAGAGCGTTGTCCCCACCCACCAAGAGGAAACGTGTCGGAGTAATGAGAGTCCATTTTCTTTCAGCTGGTCTACCGATCCACAGCAACCAGCCACTCCTGCTGTCTCAAGGGTATCCGTACCTCAATGTCAGTTACATTCAGCAGAAAAAGTGACATTTAATGGAAAGCAAAACAAATCAGGTCTTGATTTAAAATTTTAACACGTTTAGATAGCTTATTTAAATTCTGAGACTGTTTTTAAACACTGTATTATTTGTATATAAATATGAAGTATAGTTTTTACTAGTATCACTAAATTGAGTGATACAAATTTCATCTATTTTATTACCCTATTTTTAAGGGAATTTTATGTTTTGTTTAACCTTGATGAATTGTATAAAGAGAGAATTTAAAAATTACATTCTTTATTTTCTATTAGCTGTATTCATACTTTGGTTGCTTCAGACTTTATATATATTGTTCTTAAGAATTAGGAAAGAATTTCATGTGTTTTAAATTTGTCACTTCTATTCTTTACAGAACCTTGTAGTGCCAAAAACTTTTTAAAAGGTAAAAAAAAATATATAAATAAAACAACATGAAGATTCAAAAATTTTTTTTACATACTTGTATATTGAACATACTCAAACGTGAACGGAAAGTTGCTTTTGCCTGTATTTGCAGTTCTATTTTAAGTTAATAAATCTTTTTTACAAGAGTCAGATTTGGTTAATTCATCTGGGTTAGATGATGAAAATACAATGATTCATATATTTGTTTTACTTTCAGTGAATATAACATTCCAAATTAGACTTACTTTTACAGATTCAAGGATCTTTTCATGTTATTTTATTGGATTTTCACAATCATAATGAAGTTGATAGTTGCTGATGCTAATTCCATTTTATCATTGAAAATGGAAATTGCAGGACAAAGCACTAAAATGAAGTTCAGAGGTAGCACATTTGCATACTCGAATATGAATGAAGAACGATCTTGTTTTTTAAACCCTGAGCCTAATACTGACAGTTAAGAGTGGTGGCAAGACAATTTTTATTTATTAAAATACTAGGAAATGCTGACTGTCCACTGTGAGTCCTGTACTACAACCTGGAATGCACACTTATCAGGATGGTAATTGTTGTTTACTAATAATGCTTAAGGTTGGTGACTAGATTTACGATTATGTTCTAGGCATGGTGGCACACTCCTATAAATCCAGCACTTGGGAAGCCAAAGCAGGAAGATCGTGAGTTTGAGGCCAGTCTGGGCTACATAGTGAGACCCTGTCTCAAAAAAACAAAAAAAAAATCTAACAAAAAACCCTGCTTAGGGATGGGAGCATGTTTTAAGCAATGTATCATGGGGTGATTTCATTACCATGCAGACACCACCAATGTATTTAAATAAATCTAGGTCAGTCAATGTGTTGATACAATCAAGACATGAAGTAAAAGGCAGATGTGTGAGATTGCTGCCAGGGAAACACAGCATTCTCTTCTACAGTAAACTTGTTTTGTAAGTGGAACGCTTCAACAATAAAGTATGTACTGTACAAAAAGTGTGTTACATACATCTGGTAGCATGCTGGAGTCGTTTATACCAGCACCACCATGTCATGCTACCTACTACTTCACTAGATGATAGGAATTTTTCAGCTCCATTATTTTTATGGGATCATGAAGTTGGTTGTTGATGGAACCATTGTTATGAAGTGCATGAGCACTGGAATTCACACCCGAGTTGTTGGTGCAAATATGCTTTAGTGGTAACATACAGCAAAGTGAGATAATTTCTCTTAATTCCTTAATTAGATTGCCAGGGACTTCAGGCTACATTATGGTATAGATCCATTTGGAAATATGCAGAATAAGTAGATAAAAATATATTTTAAGGACAGTGCATTATCTTTATTCTGATTCCACATTACTTAAATGGGAGACTCCCAAGGTTCTGCCATGTTTTCCAGCACAAGAATATTTGAAATATTCTGCAAAACACAGCAGATTTGAGGGTATTCCTGTCATATTTGCAACTCTGGGTTAAGATCAGGAATGTTTACTATTTTTTTTTTAAAAGATTTTTCAAAGTTTAACAAGAAATTGAACAAAATACAAATAAAAGTTCATTTTAATGTTATACAAAAAAGTATGAATAGAACCAAAAGTAAACATCACATTTGTTTGAATGACTAGTTTTTCATATTAACTTTATTATTCAAACAATAGAAAGAAGGGAGAAGTTTAGAAACTGGGAAAAACAAAAAAAAAACCCTTTTCTACCATGCTTATTCTTTTACACTGTTTATGGCTGTGCTCACAGATGGCTTCTTTTACAAGTCTCCTCTGCACAGGAATTCAGTCACATATAAAATTGAAATTGCTCAATAGCTGAGGAAGACTGGAAATAATGGGTTCGTATTCTGGGCATTGTCATACAATTCATACTGTGGTACAGCTACCAGCTTGTAATTTTTAGGGACTGCTAACTAGGCTTTCTCTTGAAGCTGAACCAGAAACAACTTCTGATGTTCTTTACACCTTGTAATGTATCCAGGAATATATACATACTGAGGAGGCTCAAAATTTGGCCTCCGCCAGTTACCAGTACAGTCATCGATGACCCAGTCTTGAAGGACTCCATCCTGTCGACCAAATGGCTGTGTCATGAAGTGTTTTAGTTCTTCAACTTCATCTTCTGGGTTAAGTTCACCACCAGGTAATTTGAAGAAAGCTGCTCCAGGCTATAGTAGTAACACATGGGGAGGCCAGTGCTCATGTGCAGTCAGAACCCCTTCTACAGTCCTCATCACACTTTTATCAAATTCCTCCCTCATGCACTGAGATCTGGCTGTAACAGACCTGTCCTTTCCATAGAAGGCCTCTTTTGTACCAAAAGGATAGTTGGTAAGAGGGTACACACAGGTTGATAGTGCACTGCAAGATGTGGGGTGCGTCTGCTGGATGTACTTGTTGCTGAACAGGTTGACTCCCCACGGCCAGCCCATCTGTGAGCCATTGGGTGGTACCACAGACATGCCGGCAAGCTCTGGCCCTGGAAGCAAGCAGAAAGCTGGCGGGAGGGGTTGCCCAATGGGGCAGTGGTTACCTTCATCCTGCCCAGCAGCTGCAGCCCACCATTAACAAAAAAGTGCAAGAAGACTTACTGTTTTTCATTTTAAGCTTCAGTAGCCTTCAGAATCTTAGTACTGAAGTCAGTTCATTTGTTTTGTTGAGATACCTGGCCCAAATATGCTTTTGTGTTAAAATAAGACTGAACATTCATGATTGCCTTTATATTATGTTCAGTATTAATGTTCAAATATTTTATCTTCTTCCAGGTGTTGGAAAATGAGTGATGAGGTGTATAGGGGTGTTTTACTGTTCTGAATACTTTTGAATGTATTTGAAATTTTCATCAAGAAAAACAAAACCAAACCTGCAGCAACAGAAAATGTCCCTACTCAGCCATCCCTCTTGAATTTAGTACACCACAGGCAAAAAGCTCTTAACCCATTTATGTTGAAGGTGCAATTGTTTGAATTTTTGCATGAAATTCATGTATGTTACCTAGAAAAACAAGAATTTGAAGAGAAAAATTGTGTTCTGCTGTTACGCGCTGTTGCAAAAATGGAACACTATGCCAGGCATGGTGGCGCAGACCTGTAATCCTAGCACTCAGGAGGCTGAGCAGGAGGATCACTGTGGAGAAAGCCAGTCTGGGCTACTTGGTGAGTTCAAGGCCAGCCTGAACTATAGTGAGACCCTGTCTGAAAACACAAAACAAAACAGAGCAAAAAATGGAACACTAGGTATAAAAGGATTAATGGGTAATCTGAT
>RJWT010046790.1:0-11404 GCA_004365215.1 Cuniculus paca | reverse complement strand
TGGAGATGCATTTTCATATCCCCCTGTCCCCTGCCAACACCCACCATAGGCTTTTATAGGTGTTTCCTGTTTGGGACTCATCTACTTTTTTTTTGGTACTGGGGATTGAACTCACGACCTTGCGCTTGCCAGGGAACTCATCTACTTTTAAATTCTCTAAGGGTCCTGGTGCAGAGGTCAGTTTTAGTGCATGGCGTGGGTACTATAGATACTATGGAGTTGGGGGGTGGGCGGAGAGAGAAATTTGGGACATGGGATGTAACAGACTGTTCATAGGGAGATCAAACTAATAGAATTAAGTAGGGCCGTTGCAAGTGCTTGAGACTGTGCCACCCCCTGTTTTTTTCCTTTTGTGGCACTGGGGATTGAACTCTGGCCTTCACGCTACACTGTCTTCAGCTGTTTAAGTAAAAATGGCTTTCAGAGTGCTGGATTGTAGGCATTTGTAGGCATACAGATTTGTGGAAAGTGTTTGCAATTTTTATTTGTGGTCTTTTTGTTGTTGTTGTTTTTCTGCAACTTAGTCCTACATCTAGGTTACTTTTTGGTTAGCTTTTTTGGGAGGTTACAGTATCTTTAGATTGTCCATGATGATTATTGACAATTACTATGGACAGTGATAAATTATGTCAGCATTGGAAAGATGTTGTATTCTTGGGAGTTGCCTATTTGACCTCCTCACTTACCTTTCAACATCAAAACATGTACTCTGAGAGGCTGAGGCAGGAAGATCACAAGTTTGAGTGCATCCTGGGCAACTTAGTACTAACTTAGAACTAAGAATGAAAAAAATGTAAAAAAGGGCTGGGGTTGTGGCTCACAGTGAAGGCTCTGGGTTCAGTCCCCAGTATAACAAACCAAACCAAACCAAACCACACCACCACCACAAAGACAAAAACAAAATCATGCATGGGAATGGAATTATGGAAAGAACAATGATTCTGGAATGAAGTGGACTAGGTTTAAAATTTCAGCTGTCCTAATGCTCTTGCAAAATTTTCTCAGCTTCAAGGTCTCAGTTTCTTTATCTGTAGAATGGGGATCATTGTACTCAGCAAGAAATATTTGTGCAGTATAACCAGAGTAGAGTTCAGCATATGGTAGGTGTTTGGAAATCCTCTTCTTGTTTGAGTTAGTAGGTATTAAATTTTATGAAACTCTGGTAGTTACAAAGATGAGTAAGATGTGGTTTCTGTTATGGAGAAATTTAAAATTCAGTCAGCAAGTCTGACACAGACAAATTGACCACGAGGGGATTAACTGCCAAAGACTTAGGCAGAGGCAGAAGGGAGCCTGGTGCATTTCCTGTGCCCTGAGGGTTGGAAGAACTTTTTCTTCCAAGAAGAGGTTATGCCTAAACCTTCCCTTGAAGAATTAAGAATTAAGTAAAGCAGGCAAGGTGGTATGAGTGTAGTGAAAGCAACAACATGAGTGATGGATGGGAACATTCAGAATCGTGCCTAGCCTGGGTGGGTCGCATGGGATGTGGGAAGCAGGCCATGCTGGGAAATGAGCCCAGGCGGCCTACAGAGTATGAAGTTCCTGTTGGGCCTGGTGGACCTGTAGGTGTTGAAATCACTGATGGGTTTTAAGTAGGGAAAAGACAGTCAGATCTGCCTTTACCATGGTGATTGGTGGGAATGGTCATGGATTAGGAAGGGTAGGAGGGAGGCAGAAATCAGACTCTTCCACAGTAGTGATAATGACTTGACCTTGTGTAAGAGTGGGACGGATGGAGAGAGGAATATGAAAAGGCAAAATCTGTAGCAGTAACTGATAGGGTATAGAAGGGGGATGTAAAGGAGTCTGGAATACTCTTCAAGATTCCAGTGTAAGAGCTGAGTGTGGTGGTGCATGCCTGTAATCACAGCACTTGGCAGGCTGAAGCAGGAGAATCACTGAATTTGAGGCCAGACTGGGCTATGTAGTGTGTTTGAATCCAGCCTGAACTACATATCAAGACCCTGTCTCCCTGGGCATGGTGGTACATACCCGTAATCCTAGCACTTGGGAGGCTGAGATAGGAGGATTGGCATGAGTGCAAGGCCAGCCTAGACTACAGAGTGAGACCCGTCTCAAAAACCCAAAACAAAACAGAACAAAACAAAACAGATTCCAGTGTAAGAAATGGTAGGTAGTGAAACTAGATTGGGAGGGAAGACATAGGAGTAGGATTAGGGTCTTCTTTGCAGGAGGATGAAGAGTTTGGTGCATGTGACATTGAGGTACCAACAGGAATCGAACCATTTTCAACAAATAGTCAAATGTTGGCCATAGGCTTTTGAAACTCAGTGGAAAAGAAGTCAGGACTGGAGGTCTTCAATGCATTGTCACTGATGAAATGTTAATGATTCACTTGAATCATCAGTTAAGGTATAGAAGATACAGAATTTGTTAAGATAGAAAATAGTAAGGGTCTTAGATAGAAGAAAGTCTTGCTTTTTATTGCAGCTCTTTCTGTACTGCTTAGATGTTTTTCACAATCATGCTTTAAAAATTTTTTTTCAAGAAAATACTGTAAAGAAATGATTAATGTTGTACATTATCAGGTGAGCAGGAAACCAAGTAGCAAAACATAAAAATAACCTGTGCTATGGTACAGTAATGGTGTTATACATTCTTCTAGGTTATTTCATGCTCTGACAATAATACCATTGGGGGTGTGAAGAGCTTCCACTTTTCACAAACATTATTTCCATCAGAATTAATCACGCCTCCATCTGTGCTTTTAGCAATTAAAATATTTTAAGAATTATAAATGTTAAATGATGCTCTGTAAAGTTGGGAAAAGGGGAGAAAAGAATAATATGTGTTTTAATGCAGCGGCCGTGATTTTACCTCCTTCCGTTCTTTGCATATGCCTTTAAAAATGTGGCTGTGACTGAAGTGTGTATAAATTATAGCCTCTTTGTTTAACATGATTTCATGCATCTCCCCGGGTGTTGGTTGTCATTCTCCTGAGCGTGTTATGTAGCTGCCGTCTCTTGGAACAGCATGATTGCTCTGCTGTGCTTCACTTGTGACTTGTGCTCATCAGCTTTTCTGTCGTAACCGTGTTTGTTTTCTGCATTGTTGCTCAGCTCTTTCTAGGTCTTGGGGCCAGGGTGGCCTTTTTGGTCATTGGAACAGGACACAAAGAAGGGTCTCAGCAAGTATTTTTGAAGCAATGGATGTTAGTTTTGGACTTGCAGCATACTTTAAGGTAGATATTTTGGGTGGTTTTCACCTAAAGCAAGAGCTTCAGGTTAAGCAGTCTTCCCAAAGTGATATATCAGATACCTATAATAAGTGGATGAACCTAAATATGAATTAAGTTCTCCTACCCCTAGGTCAGCAGTTTTCCTCTTCATTGTTCTTGAAGTCAGAATTTTTAGTCGGTTTTTCTAGGGAAAGAGATGATTCAGTTCTTTTTAGAGTGAGTGAGCCAGGATCTTGACCTTCTCCAGAAGTTTAAGAGCCCTCATGTGTGTTCTGGAGCTGTGGAATTGGATTCATATCCCAGCAGCGCCTTGACAAGTTGTGTAGCCTCAAGCCAGTTTTGTCACATATCTGAGCTTTAGTCTTCCATCCGTTACACAGGTCTAAATGTGTCTGCATACCTACCTACCCCCTCCCCCATTGGATTATTGTAGGGTTGGTTGTTAATACACGTAGAGCTTTTAAGATGGTGCCTGGCATATGGTAGGAGCTCACTAAATGCCAGTATAACTTTTCCCTGTTTGTTTAAAAAGAATAATGCTTGTGTTGGTAAGGGTGATGGGGAATTAGTCACTCTTACCTAGTGTTGGGAGGGTCAGTGGGCTGTGTCTTTCTGGTGGGAACCTGTCAGTGTACAACACGTAAACCATTTGAACAGAAATTCATGCCAATACAGTAATCACGCAAGTACACAAATTGACATCACATGGGTGTTCACTGAAGTATTGTTTAACAGCCAAAAAATGAGAACAAAATTCATTTCACAAGGAACTTGGGGGAAAATCATGGCCACCCACATATACAATGGAATGCTCTGCTTTCGGAACATTTACACCTTTACAGTTAGGTAGCTGTGTGCAGGGTGAGAAGCTGCTAAATGGAGTGACATGGAAAGGTATCTTCTATTGTGCTGTTCAGTGGTAAAGCAGCAGGTTGTAAAACAGGGCATACAGAATGGGGTCTCCCCCTCTCAGTTTTACCTTCCATGGGTTTGGTTACTGTCTATCAACCAGGGTCTGAAAATGGTGCTGTTTGCCATGATTCTTTCAAGAGACAAAGACCACATTCATGTAACTGTTATTAGTGTATCGTTGACTGTTTTATTAATAGTTATTATTAACCTGTTACTATTCCTAATTTATAAGCTTTATGATAAATGTGTATGTATATGAAAAGTAGTATACATAGACTTTGGTAATTTTTAAGGTTTCAGGACTCCCCTGGGGCTCTTTAACAATCCTTTGTAGATAAGAGGAGACTGCTGTATGGTATAATCACATTTGTGCTCTGTATCGTATGTCTATTTGACACATTACCATATGTTAGGTTCTAAGCTAGCCCTGTTTATAGAAAGAAATTTGAAACTTCTGTTGATGGTAGGATTGAACAGTTTTGTTGTAAAAGTTATTTATGCTGGTTTTTCATTGTGTATCTTATAGTCCATATTAAAAAAAGACTTTCCTCCATCTTAAAAAATAAATATTACCTTCCTTTCTTAAGTTGCAATGCTTAAATTTTCTTTTTAAATTTTTTGAAAAAATTAATTTCCAAAGCCCTCTTCTAGTTTGTATGAAGCGAAGACACTATCTTTTTGTCCTGAATTGTTTTTACTCTATAACAAATAGCACAGGAGGGTCTTTATGTGAATGACTGTGCTGAGCTGATGTCTACAGTGTGTGTGATAGGGCAGGGAAAATACAGTGGCTCCCTTCCACCTTTCTAAGTTCTTTGGCTATGCTATGAATTAAGTTGACAAGCAACAAAATAACGGGCAAACCTTATTTAACTATGTATACATACACTCTTGGGAGTCTCACAAAATGTGAGACTTGAAGTATCAGGTCATTAAAGGGACAGAGAACATCTTGAGCTACAGAATACAAGCTGGGGCTTCTACACAGAGTGGTGGATACAAGTTGTGAGAGGGTGATGGAAGGAAATGAATGATGAATAGAGATTATCTTGCTATGCAGATAAAGTGCCAGAGGTAATAAAAGTTGTTCAGAGCAGCCCTTTGCCTGATACTGGTACTTGACTAATGTATATTTTCTTTATGGACCACACATTCTTTCACAAAAGGACAGCATCTCAGAGCTTCCTAACAGAAGCACTCTCAAGTCATTTAAAGGGTATGTAAAAAATCATTTAACATGAAAAACCTTTTGAATGGTTTGGGTGAAGTATCTTTAGTGTACCATATATATCTAATTTTGATTTTCCAGAGGGCTTGTATCTCAGGACAGCAGGGATTGTATCAGTGGGTTCTAATCTTTTTTATTTCATGGTTTATAGAACATGGATTAGCATTGTTTTGTAATTAGCTGAAGAAGCAGAATCACTTTTTGAGAGCGTGGGGGAGGGGATAGGTAGAAAGGGAAGAAAAGGGATGTAGAGAGGAAGAAAGTGATAAATTCTAAAATTTAGTCCTGAGAAGGAAAAAAGTCTAGACAGATGTCCATGTCTCAGTTTGAGATTTTATTTTAAGAAAGTTTATATTTTAGATTTGCAGTTCTTATATTTTGTGATCAAGTTGATTTATTTGTGGATGCTTCTTATGTTTTGTTAAATCATAAGTGGTCTTTACTTATTGGGACTTGAGATACTTCAGATTTTAACATTGAAATCTTGGCATCATATATAAATTATTTCAAAAAGGTAACTACACTTGAAAATTGATCAGGTTTATTTCCCCTTCCTCTCTTTCTCCTCTCCCTCTTCCTTTCTTTTTTTCTCCTTTCCTTTCTTTTTGTGATACTGGGGACTAAAGCCAGGGCCTTTGCACAGAGCTGTCTGACCCAACTTTAATTTTATGACAGGGTCTTCCTAAGTCACCTAGACTGGGCTCGAACTTGTGTGCTCTTCCCAGAGTGCTTGCTGCTGGGATTACAGGTTTGGGCCGTTAGGCCCAACTTAAAATCAATCAATCAATCTATCTATCTATCTATCTATCTTTCTTTCTTTCTTTCTTTCTTTCTCTTTTTTTTTTTTTTTGGTTTCTTAAGACAGGGTCTCACTATGTAATTCAGGCTGACCTTGAACTCAGTATGTGGCCTAGGCAGACCTCAAACTTGTGATGATCCCAAGTGTTGGGGTTACAGTCATATTTCTTTTTTTTTAACCCAGTGATACTTTAAAGGTATGTTTAAGCGTGCTTCTGAGTTTGTTGAAACGTATAAAGCCATCCTGTTATGGTTTAGATCTAAAATGGCCCCCGAAAGCCTCATGTATTTGGAAGGTGATTGGATTATGGGGTAGTCTGGCTGGCTTGCTGTTAAAGAGTCAGGTCATTGGGAATGGGACCAGAAAAGCTTTATCTCCCTCCCCAATTCTCCCCTTCACTCTCTCTGCTTCCTGGCTACCATGATAGGAGTAGATTTTCTTCTTCAATGCTTCTTCTCCATGATGTGGTGCCTTGAAGACAGCTAACTATGGATGAAAACTGTGAGCCTTGAGAGTTCTTCCTTTAAATTGTAGTTATCAAATATTTTGTCCCAGTGACGAAGAAAGTGATTAAGACAGATTTTCTACTAGAGAAGTGGGGTTGTTGCTGTGAATCTATTTGACCATGTGATTTAGAAGCCTCTGAAACTGGTTTGAAGAGGAGTTTGGAAAGGTTTGGAAATGCTGCCTGGAAAGACAGTTCCAGAATACCATAAGTCAAGCTCAATGGGAGATTCTGGTCAGAGCTCAGAAGACCAGAAGCTAATAAAAATGCAGATGGTGAAGACCAGGCCCAAGAGATTTCATTTGGGAACAAAAACACCATTGGCAGTTGGACTTCAGGCCATGTATATTGTGCTGTGTCAGAAAATTTATTTAATTTTTGCTCATGTTCTGAGATTTTACAGGAGACTGGCAGAGGAATATTCAGTCTGTAGCATAGTTATTTCTTGTTGGTTTTAGCAAAGCCTGGGAGAAACAGGAGCAAAAAGCCTATTTAAAAACTTTTCAGTTTTGCCAGAAAGTGCCTACAGAGATGGTGCAGACAAAAGCTTGGTTGTTAAAAAGACTAGAATTAAAAAGAAGCCACGTGCATTAGACAGGACAAATAGGAAAAATGACCTAAAGGTATATCAGGAATCAGCAAGTTCCCTCCCTTTTTAGGCTGAAGGGTGCAAGGCTGTAAGACTGCTTTGACAAGAGTTCCAAGGCACCCTGTTCAAGAAGGGCCATCTAAGAAATTGATTCCCCAGGATTTGGTTCACAGTGTTCAGCCATCCAGAGAATCAGGCCTTGGCAGGTGTGGTCAATAGACCTGGCTACTACTTAAGCAGAGGCAGAATTTAGGTCGTATATATGATGCTGGTTTTACACTCATGCGGAATGTAAGAGTTGTGGGGTCAGGGAGGTTACTACCTAGAATTTAGAAGAAAGCTAGGAAGGTTAGGCAGTGTGCCCTTGAGAGTGCAGTATGTGAAAGGATAAGAGTGCAGCCAGAAGTGCAGTGGATAACCCAGAATGTTGGAGAAGCCAGGAATGTGGAATGTCTGAGGAAAGCCACAAGGAGTAAGGAAAGCCAGTGCAAGAGAAAAGCCATGAGAGGAATGGGGCTGCTCAAGTCCTTTAGAGTTCACATCTTACCACACTTTGCACTGAGCTCTACACATAGAGTTGTAGGATTTAATGTTTGCCCTGCTGGGCTTTCTTCTTGGTTTGGTCCCATTCTTTTCTATCCATATCTTCCTCCCTTTTGGAATGGGAATGTTTATACTATGTCATTGTATGTTGCCAGTTGTCATTGTGTGTTTCTTTTTTATTTTAATAGGGACTCATAGCTAAGAGTTTGCCTTGAGTCTCAAGAGACTTTAGACTTGGACATTTCAGCAATGCTGGAACTCTTAAAAATTTTTTATCTATAATGACCCCCAAAGCCTCAAGTGTTGGAAAGCATTTGGATTATGGGTGCAATGATTGGGTTGTGGCTTACTGTTGGGAGTTGGGGTTTGTTCCAAGAAGTTGGGTTGCTGGGTTTGTGGCCTGGAAGGTTTTATCTCCTTTCTTAGCCCCTCCATTTCTTTTGTGTTTCCTGGCTTCCATGATAAGAGTAGTTTTTCTTGTGCAGTACCTCTTTGTGATTTCATCCTGTGTTAGAGTCAGCCAACCATGGACTAACAGCATAAGCCAAAATAAAAATCTCTCCTCCTTTAAATTGTGGGTATTGGGTACTTTGTCTCCGCCACAGAAAAACTAAGACATACTCCAAAGGGAAAGATGACAGGCTTCAAGCTGGAAAGAGCTGTGACTTTAAACAGTGCCATTTGCACTCTTAAGTGGACATTTATGGCTAATCCTGGCCTCACTGGTGCAAGGATTGAGGGAATGGCATATGTGTGAGACCATTTCTTTGTCTAGTTCAGTAAAGCCTAGTTCTTTCCAAACCCTTGAACTCATCTTGGGGATTCCCTGGGTATGCTGCTACAGTGTCTGTATGAGGCTCTCTAGCTTGCTGTATTTACATGTGTGTGAGCTGTTTGATCGGGTTGTGGAAATGGGTGGCTAGTGAGCCCAATATTATATATTGAAATTTACCACAAATGGAGAGTTTGTCATTATCAACATTGAACTTTTTAGTGTCTTGGATGGTTACCATAAGCTTGTGTTGTTCTTTGTTACACAGCACTTTTTTTTTTTTTTTTGAAATTTAGGTCTCACTATGTGATTCATACTGACCTTGAACTCAGTGTAGTCCAGGCTGACCTTGAACTTGTGATCTTCCTGCCTTACCTTTGCAAGTGCTGGGCTTACAGGTGTGTGCTGCCACACCAAACACAAAGCACTTTCTGTAGGAATGGAGTGTCAATTCCAATGTAAAAATGTTAATCTTTGAAAATGCAGAGCTATTCTCTCAATTATCAGCCACTCAGCTGTTATCAGATCCTTTGGAGGTCAAGCAGATCCTGAAGGTAATCCTCCCCATTTAATTTTAATTAAAAGAGAAGAAAAAAAAGAATTTAAAAATAACATGGTATGTCTTTCCTTCACTATTTTTCTTTTCACAGACATATCAAATAATGTCATTCTTTTTGTTTTGTAACTTGATGTTTTTGCATGTAGGCATGGTGTATATTATCTCATACTAGGATTTTTTTTGTTTTTTTTTTGGTAGCAGAGATCAAACTCATGACCTCGCGCTTGCCAGGCAGGTGCTTGTACCGGTGAGCTAAACCCCTGGCCCCAAGGATTATTCTTAAAATGATTTCTAATGATTGTATACAATTCATTTTTCAGTCTGTTAGGTACAACATAATTTTTCAACTATTTACTTCTGAATTTTAAATAACACTGAATAAACCTTGTCCTTCTAGTTCTATTGAATGACTTTCAGCAGTTAAACCATGTTCATTTAACAGTAGTTTTGTAAAAAAAAGTAAGTTTGTGGAATCTGCTTCAATCTTATTAGCATCTAAACAATCACAGTGGTACAGTGGAACTAAGCTAAGTATCATGGGGTATGCTCAGATGTAAGTAGTATAGTGTTACAGATAAAGCGGAACACGCATACCCATAGCAAGTGGTGGTGGGTATTTCAAGAAATAAATAAGTTAGGCACTAAAGAATTGTAATGTATTCAAATAAAAAAGACATTCACCTGTAGCTGTGTCTGTGCATGTGTGTGTGTGGGGGGGTGGGTAGTGAGATACAAACTGGGGGGAAGAAACCTTTCTACAGTTTATGACATAGCCACTGAAGAGAGTGGGCACAAAGCATGGAGCTAGTTAACTTTGAAAATGGAGTTTTGCCTGTAAGTCCAAAGACAAAAGAAGTTGTACAGACACACTGTACACTAGTTGATAGTTTGTCAGGGGTCATGGATTATCAATGCTAAAACTGCTTTACAGTATACTGAGGTGAAGCGGAGTTAAGAGATGGTGGATGATAGGCAGGAAGTTATGCGTAAGCAAAGGGAGAAGGCTACAGTGAACCATGTACTATGGAATTAGGGTGAGAGGCATCAGTTATAAGGTTAGGGTTAGCTTAGTATTGACACAGAAGAAATTTTGGAAGTGTATAACTAGGTTGATAAGCAGGTATTTCCTTGATCTGTCCACTGAGAGGGTAACAAGCATACCAGATTGTGAATGGATACTATTCTTCAATAACAACAAGGATTCTTTGGAGAGATAATAATAACATGTGTGGAGTATCTTGCATTACAGATAATAAGGAGACAAAAAAACGAAGAATGTGGACATGTCTGAAGGACATTGGAGCCAACATGTGGGAGTTCTTCCTAGGCAAAGCCGGACTAATTTAAGCAACAATATAATGTACTGCATTATAATCCAATCTATTTAGTTCATATTGCACTAGGAGAAGAGACATCTTTACAGAAGAATTTCAAATAATTTATGTAGAAAAGTTTTCCCTTTAGGAACTAGACTTCACCCCATTCCTTGAGTGTAGGCTAAATTTAGTGACTCACTTCTAAAGGATAAAATATGGAAAGTAAGAAGCTTGATAAATCCTATCTCTACCAAGAATCAAAGTCAGTCTGGCCAGCAGCACATTATAGTATTATCATGTAGTCATGATAAAGAGGAAGACCTGTGGTCTCCTCCAAGCCTACAACCCCAGTGTAATCATTAGAAAAAACATCAAATAAATCTCCATTTAGGAACATTCTACAAAATACTGGACCAGTGCTCCTCAGAACTTTCAAGGTCATGAAAAACAAGGAAAGATTGAGAAACTCTTAACAGACTAGAGGAAGCCAAAGAGATATATAAGTAATTACAAAGTGTGATCCTGGTTTTGATATTGAAACACAAAATGGACATTAGGGTAAGCCTAGTGACATTAAATGAAGTGTGGAGTTCCACTTTTTTTTTTTTTTTGTTCTGAGGCGAGGTCTTGCTTTATGTAATTTGGGCAGGCCTTGTACCTGAGGCAGTCTTCTTGCCTCAGCCATCCAAATGGCTGGCATATGTATTTTCAAAGGCACTAAATTCCTTGCCTCATATTTTATTGTGAAAACATTCAAACATAAAGAGAAGTTGAAAGAAATAGTCAGTGAACACATACACATCTACCATCTAATTCTGCAATTAATATTTTGCCGTATTTGCTTTATTATGCATCTACCCATCAGTTCATCTTATTTTAAAAGTATTTTGAAGTAAATTGCAAGCATCAGTACATGTGGATCCCCTGTCCTCCAACGAAACCAAAACAGAACACATTTGAAAAGTAGTTTCTGCCTTCTTTC
>RJWT010046789.1:0-11398 GCA_004365215.1 Cuniculus paca | reverse complement strand
CCAACCTCCTTCCTCAGACCCGGGGGTCCAGGCTGTAATCCCTTCTCCCTTGGGGTCTTCACCCTTGATATCTTTTATCCTTGGGACTCAGGAGTTCAGGTTCCAGCTCTTTCTTCTCAGGGAAGCAACAGTTTTGCCCATAGCCTCACTCTGGGAGACTGAACAGTAAGGATCATAGTCTGACATTCTGGCCTCCATGTGACCAAGCCTTTGTTTTCCATCTGAGAAATGGGCTGCCTTGGAGGCTGGGTCAGAGCTTGTGGGAATGGGTGGTTTCTCTGGTCCTTTGTCTCTTCTTACCCTTTGTCCCTTTTCTCCAGCTGCTGTTCACCCAGAAGACAGACCGCCAGCTGGTGGTGCTGCAGGACCCCAACACCCACCCTGCTTCGGCCTCTACCTCTTCCTGCCTCTTTTCCGTCCACAGCTCCCTGCAGGTGCCTAACCCCTGCCTTCATGTTCCCATGTGCAAGGTGGGAGGGCTGAGGACAGAGCCATCTACTGGGGCTCTCTGCCTGGGGGTTGGGGATGGGGAAGGCTTACCAGGGAGTATTTTGATGACTCCTGTTTATGTTTTCTACCTTCCTGCCTCACACCCCACAACTCCCTGGCAAAATGGGAACATGTGCACTCAGGAGTAAATTTATTTTATTTTATTTTATTTTATTTTATTTTATTTTTTAAGAGTAAATTTTAAAAGTGACCAGAGTATATTGATAAGGTCTCCTTGCCTCACCCCTATGGGTCCTTGGACCACCTCCCAGCAGGAGAGCAGCTACTTGGTTTGGGTCTCACTATGCAGTTCAGGCTGGCCTGGAACTTACAGCAATCCTCCTGCCTCAGCCTCCTGAGTACTGGAACTCCAGGCATGTGCCACCATGCCTGGTTCAGTTACTTGTTTTTGATGCTCCCACAGCTCCTTAAAATGAGGGCCCCTCGGGCTATGAGTATAGCTTGGTAGTAGAGTGCTGGTCTAGCATGCACAAGACCCTAGGTTTAGTCCCTAGCAATGCAACAAAAATGAAGCCAAGCAAATCCACCCCCCGCCCTCCAGATCTGGGGTCCCATCTTCCTAATGGATTAAATACTTGTTGACCTTTTTTTTTTTGGCTCTGGAATTCAAACCCAAGGCCTAGCATGTGAGACAGTTGCTCTACTACTAAGTTATACACCAACTGCAGTGGCTACCCAATTTGTTTTTAATGAAATAAAGTAGAAAATTCCAGAGTGCCATGTATGAAGTAAGGGTGACTGTCACATGAAGAAGTCTTGTGTCTGTGGAGAGGCCTGTAGTAAGCACTTAGACACTGGTAGCTCTCATTCTATGATACAACCTTTTTTCCCCCAAAAGTGTGTATTTTAGCAATTGTTTGGCTTATTTATTTATTTATTTATTTGGTACCCAGTTATATCTCCAGCCCTTTTCTAATTTTTATTTTTGAGACAAGGTCTTGCTAAGTTGTCCAGGTTCAACTTGAACTTGGGATCCTCCTGTCTCAGCCTCACAGGATGCTGGGCTCACAGATGTGTGCCACCATGACTGGCCTATTTGTGATTGATTGATGTTATTGATGCCAGGAGTGTTCTCCTGCCATGCTACATCCCTACCCTTTTATGTTTTTAGAGACAGGGTCTCCCTGAGTTACTCTGGTAAGCATGGAACTTGTGATCCTCCTGCTTCAGCTTCCTGAGTAGCTGGGATTACAGGCCTGCGCTGGCACACATAGCTAACAGAGCAATTTCTGATGCTAGGTTCATCTACAGGATGGTTATTCAGTTCCTATAATATAAGCACCACACACACATTGGTTGAGCCTATACTGTGTGGGTTTGCTTGGTGCAGAGTGTCTAAGGCATTGGCCAGAGGAGACAAAGACTGAAGGGAACTGAAGTGCTATCACTTCCCCACTCCTGGGGGTGTTAAGAGCTTACATGGGCCAGCAGAGTGGCAAGACAGTTGTCCCTTGGGATCCATGGGGGACTGGCTCCAGGACCTCTGTGGACACCAATATTCAAGGAAACTCAAGTCCCCTCTGTGAAATGATGCAGTATTTGTGTATTGCCTGTGTGCATTCTCCCGTATGTGTTAAATCATTTTTCGACGACTTATAGTATCTAACACAATGAGAACTCTATGTAAACAATTGTTACGCCAGATTGTGTGGGGAATAATGACAAGAGGACGGTCTGTCTGTGTCTCTGTCTGTGTCTGTCTGTGTTAGGCACAGATGGAGTTTTCTCGAATAGTTTTGGGCTGTGGTGTGTTTAGTCTGTGGGTGTGGCTCCCGTGGATACAGAGGGCTACAATATGCAGGCACATAATAAGCTCTTGATCAACCTTGGCTATTTAAAAAAAACTCTTATTATTTAATATAACATAAGTCTAAGAAATCACTTCAAACACATGCACAGCTTTATTATATGGAAACACTCATATCCGCAGATAGAACGGCAGCCGCTCTGGAAACCCAGCACACGCCCACAGCAGGGACAGCCCCATCTGCCCCTAACCATTAGCCTGATTCTCATAGTAGTGCCTTTCCTGTTTCTTTAATGTTCTCACAGTCAAATATCTACCCTTAAACACTCTTTTAATATTTAGATCTTTGATCCATTTTGACTTTAGTTTAGCGCATGGTGATAGACATAGGTCGTTTCAGTCTTTGGCATGTGGAATGCTAACTTTTCCAGCACCATTTATTAAAGAGGCTATCTTTCTTCCAGTTAACATGCCCCTTTGTCAACTATAAGGTGGCTGAGTGTCAGTAGTTGTGCCTGCATCTTCTAATCTGTTCCACTGATCCTCAGGTCTGTTTTTTTTTGGTCAGTACCATGCTGATTTTATCACTATAGCTTTGTAGTATAACTTCAAGTCAGGGATTGAGATGCCTCCTGGCTTACTTTTGTTGCCCAGGATTGCTTTCGCTATTCTAGGTCTCTTCTGTTTCCAAATGAATTTTAGGAATGTTTTCTCTAGATCTGTAAGGTATGTTCATGGTAATTTGATCAGGATTGCATTAAATCTGTATAACCGTTTAGGGAGTATGGCCATTTTCACAATGTTGGTTCTTCCTAACCAAGAGCAAGGGATATCTTTCCATTTGCTGACATCCTCTTCAATCTCCTTTTTTAGAGTACTGTAGTTTTCAATGTATAGGTCTTTTACATCCTTCGTTAGGTTGATTCCTAAGTGTTTCATTTTTTTGGATGCTATTGTGAAAGGTGTTCTTTCCATGATTTCTCTCTCAGTGAGTTTGTTGTTTGTGTACGGGAATGCTATTGATTTTTGAGTGTTGACTTTGTATCCAGCTACACTGCTGAATTTGCTTATTAACCTTCATGTATATGTGTCTTTTACATCTCCTTTAATCTACAGACTTCTGCTCCATTTCTTTCTCCCTTCCTTCCCTCCCTCCCTCCCTCCTTCCTTCCTTCCTTCCTTCCTTCCTTCCTTCCTTCCTTCCTTTTCCTCCTTGTCTCCCTCCCTTCCCTGTGGCAGTACTGGGGGTCAAATCCAGTTCTATCTACCATTGAGTTACATCCTCAGTCCTTTTATTTTACTTTTTGAGGCAGGTTCTCACTAAATTGTGTAAATGGAACTCTAACTTGCTATCGTCCTGCCTCAGCCTCCCCCATTGCTGGGATTACAGGTGTGCACCAATAGGCCTGACTTCCCCTCCATGTTTGTTCATCTATTTGTAATTTAGGGGACTGAACTCAGGGCGTCTGGCATGCGAGGCAAGTACCCTAACACTGAGCTACAGCCCAGCCCACCACCATTTACCTTCTTATCCCCTTTGCAATTTCTTGGTGTGGGAAACAGATTATCATTCTGTAGACTTTCCCAGGCAGGGTTTGCTGATTGCATCCTCGAGTTTCTCTGTCTCTGTATTTCCTGTATCCCTGGATGTGGGCTCCTGGGCAGATTCTGGTTCAGCAGTTTGACAAGTCCTCCTCAGGCTGGTGACTGTTGGTGCTTTTTATGTGAGCTTGGTGCCTGGACATATGGATTCATTCATCAGAGGCTGCAAATGGTGAAATTTCAATTCTGTTATTTCTCTTTTGTTTAATTTAGTGGAATACTTCCATAAGGGGAGACTTGCCCCCATTTTCTATTTGGTTCCCCGTGAGCACAGATTTTGTAGGGCGTGCAGGGGGAATGCTCACTTTATTCACCTGTCTTCAAAAGAAAGTTGGTTTGTTCACATCTTCCTTAGGGAGTCAATTCAGATTTTCCTTTTAGTATCATTATTAACTCATGGATTAAACATAGTTGAGGAGTTGTGATCCTGAACACATTCATGCTATCCTTATTCATGCTCCGATTATGTCACTGATTTTTTGATTCTTCATTATTCATGCAGAAATGTTATTTTTTCTTTAAAACATGATTTCAGGGGCTGGGGATATGGTACAGTGATAGAGTATATGTGTAGCATGTGTGAGGACTTTGGTTTTTTTTTCCCAGCACCATGAGGGGAAAAACACATTTTATTTATTATTCTCCTTTTCTTTTTCTTATTTTTGTATTTCATCTATTTATTTGTTTAATTTTTGTGATACTAGGAATTGAACCTGGGAGCTTGCAAAGAGTAGGTGCTCCACCAGTGAGCTACATCGCCAACCCTTTTCTTATCTTTTATTTTAAGCTAAGGTTTTGCTAAATTGCTCAGGCTGGTCTTGAACTTGTAATCCTTCTTCCCCAGCCACTTAAGTAGCTGCGTCTATAGATATACACCACTATGCTTAGTTTATATTTTCTTTAAATATAACTGTGTCTTAAAAAGTACTTTCAAATCAATATACACTTTATTATTTTTTCTCTAACTCTTTCTATACATAACCTCCCCACATTTATTTTCATTTTCTTTCTTCTTTTCTTTTCTTTTTTTTTTTTTCTTTTCTTGAGACAGGGTCTCACTCTATCATTCAGGCTGGCCTTGAACTCACTATGCAGCCCAGGCCGGCCTCAACCTCAGTGGCGATCCTCCTGCCTCAGCCTCCTGAGTGCTGGGATTACAGGCACACACCACCATGCCCTGCTATTTTTGTTTTCTGAACCATGCATTTATCCCTAAAGAGTTCTACAGTTGTTACCTAAGATCATACCATTCTTTTATATTACCACAGTTTAATGATCGAAGTTTCGGAAACTGACCTTGATCCTATTACCATCCACAGGAATTATGCATATTTTGTAGGTTGTCCCAGTAGTATTTTTTCAAACATAAACTTTTCTTCTGGTCCAGGAACACAGGTTGCTCTTAGTTATCACATTCAGTTATTTTCAAAAAGCTAACATTCCCCCTTGTTGAAAATTTAAGTGGGATATGAGGATGCTGCTATTGATCCCTTTCCATCTGAAGGCAGGCAGGTCATCATTTTCTTGTGTGTCCTTCCCGGATGTCCTGTGTTGATCCAGTTGCTCATGTGTATGTTTCTCCCGGTTGAGGCCTGGTAGTTATCTTGGAGACCACATCCTACCTGTGTGTAAAGAGCGGCCTCCTCCTGCTGCACGCCTCAGGGTTGTCCACTGCACGGTGGATCCATGGTGCATTTCCCGCGTTCTGCTCTGATGGGCTCGGGGGCGATCTCCAGGCATTGGTCAGCACAGGTGGCGCTGCAGGGAATAACCTTGAACCCACATCATTTCGCACATGTCAGGTGTATCGACTATAGGCTGATTTACTAGGAGTGGAATTTGGATTTCAGTGGTTTATGCATTTGTCCTTTCTTTCTTTTTTAAAAAATTTTTATGATCCTGGTGATTGAACACAGGACTTTTTGCACTGGGCTACATTCCTAACCCTGTTTTACTTCTTCTTCTCTTCTTTTTTTTTTTTTTGAGATAGGGTCTCACTAAGTGACAAACTCATCCAGGTTAGGCTCAAACTTTGGATCCTCCTTCCTCAGCCTCCCAGATTCCTGGAATTGCAGTCATGCACCGCCATGCCAGGATGCACCTGTCATTTCAATTTAAAAAAAAAAATTTCTGCTCTCGGGGTATGGTGCAGTGATAGAGCATTTGCCCAGCATGTGTGAGATCCTGGGTTCAATGCTCGAACTGCAAGAAAGGAAGGAAGGAAGAAGAGGAAGGAAGAAGAGGAGGGGCTTTTGCCCAACTGGCCTCCCAATTGGTCTTCTCCAGCAAAATACCCCCGCATTGTCTGAGGGCATTTAGGTAAAAAATAGTTCTCTTGAGATATATTCATGTATCATACGATGTATTCATTTAAAGTGCCATCTACTTTTCTGTCATCCATCTGTCATCTGTCTGTCTGTCTATCTCTATCTGTCTATCTGTCACCTATCGCTGGAGATGGAGCCGAGGGTCTCACACATGCTACATAAGCGCTCTACCATTGAGTTGCACCCCTACCCCTAGTTCTGTGTATTTGAGTATGTTCAGAGTTGTGCAAACCATCATCGCCATCAATGTTACAACATTTTTATTGGCCCCAAAGTACCTCTGCATCCCTTCGCCATCACCCAGCAATCCCCCCATCTCTCTAGCCGCTGGCAGCCACTACTGTACCTCCCGTCTCTATAGTAATCTAATCTGCCCACTCTGGACACAGCATAAACAGTGTCATAGACCGTGTAGTTGCAGTGCTCTTAGCTGGCTTCTTCCACTCAGCATCACACTGACAGGACGGTTTTGGGTCTGTGTCAGCGAGGTGGTGGTGTAGTTGGCACATCCCCTGAGTGCCTGGGTCTTGTGTGTTTTCAGGGCTCCATTGGACTCCAGAGGACCGGGAGTCTGTCCCGGAAACGGGGTGAGAGGGCCAGCCAGAGAGGACTGGCGAGGCCTTTGTCCCTCCGTTGTACTGGTGAGGACCCTTCCACCCCTCCACCCCCACTCCGCTCTACCCCCACCCCCACCCCCATCCCCGCCTCCTTTGTGCCCCATCTCCACCGGTCCTGCTGGCAGAGGATAGAGAAAATGGCAGGAGGCCTGGGGTCAGGGAGTGTCCCTGCCTCCTCACCTTGTCCCCTTCCCCCCAGGAGCCCTTGAGGCCTCAACTCTGGCATCAGCAGTGGGGGCCTCTGGAAGACACCCCCTCTATCAGCTGCTGAACTGTGGCCCAGGCAATGGGTGAGACGTCGGGAGAGCCCGTGGGGCGGGAGGGCGGGAGGAGCGGGAGGAGGAGGCCCGCCCCGGTTTCTGTGCGCCTACCTTGTTCCTGCCTCCCAGCTGCCAGGTCCTGCACTCGGACATCGCCCACATGGAGCAGCTCCTGCAGCAGGCTGTGGCCGAGAGGGAGCGGCTGCGCAAGGCCAGGGTGAGACCCCAGACCTCCCCCGCTACGGAGAAAAGGCCTGCCCAGCCCCTCCTTTTGAAAACCAGGGATCCCAGACCCCAGCCCCCTCCCAAACTCAGGGGTCCTGGCCCCAGCCTTCCTTCTTTGGAATTGGGAATGGAGTATATTTCTTCCCATTTCTTACTGGTTGGCAGCCTCATTAATTCCTTTATCCTAAACCCACAGGAAGGGCAGAAAAATACCACAGAAGGCTCCTCAGGCCCAGCTGCTCCTGCCATCACGGTCAGTCCCCCGCTGCCCTCTCCTTCTCCCTCCCCATGCGGTCCTTCCCCTTTTTATTTTATTTTAGCGTTACAGGGGTTTGAACTCATGACCTCATGCTTGCCAGGCAGGCACTTGGGCCACTGAGCTAAATCGCCAGCCCTTGTCTTTTTGAGACAGGGTCTCACTATGCTGTTAAGGCTGGCCTTGAGCTCACTTTGTAGCCCAGGCTAGTCTTGAACGCATAACCATCTTCCTGTCTCAGCCTCCGGAGTGCTGGGATTACAGGCCTGAGCTACCACACCCGGCTGTTTTTTCCCCTTTTTATATCTCACTCTTTCCTCCAGTACAAGAGGAAAGCGCCCTGGGAAGGGAAGGGAAGGGGAATTAAACGGTCTGATTTCTGTTCCCATTTCAGTTCAATAATCTTGTTTTTTTCCTGGTGCTTAGGATTAAAAGCAGAGCCTCATGTACAGTGGTACCTCAGTTCAGGAACTTAATTCTTTCCATGATTTTGGTTGTCGTGGAAAGAATTAAGTTCCTAAACTGAGGTACCACTGTATACTGAGCATGGAGTTTAGGAATTTACCCCTGAGCTAAACTCTAGACCCCACTTCTCAGTACCTCCGTTTTCCTTCTATATGTTGGGGACAGTGTTGACAGATACTACAGAATGAGAACAAAATTTCAGAAATATTTTTATTATATTTAGAGAGGTTAAGGCGAGAGGGTTGCGAATTCTAGGTTAGACTGGGCAAGTTAGCACCCTGTCTCAAAATAAAAATCAAAAGTCCTTGGGTTGAAGCTTGGTGGTAGAGATTTCCGAGATTCAGTCCCAGCACCATACACAGATATTCCAGCAGATGTAAAGGGAGGCTGAATTGATTCCTAACCGGCCTGTGCCCACCACACAGTTCCCATAATTTCCAGTGGTGAATCTTGTTTTACCTGCCATCATTATTTTACTAATCCTATACCTATATCCCCTCTATACTGAGATTTTTAAAAGCAAATTCCAGATAGTGTGTGCTTTTATTCATACCTTACTGTGCTTCTCCAATAGATGTTTCTTTTTAAAACTTTAACAAAACAAAAATTTCACTGACATACCTTATGAAATTATTAATAATTCTCTAGCATGGTGGTATACAGTATTTCCCTAATTGTCTCTCAAATGTCTTTTTATGGTTGGTTTATTTGAATCTAGATGCAAACTAAGCACATGTTGTACATTTAGTTAATATTTTATTTTATTTTTTAAATTTTATTTTTTGGTACTGGGACTCGAACTCAGGGCCTCATGCTTGCCAGGTAGGCGCTGTGCTGCTGAGCTACATCCCCAGCCCTTGCATATAGTTAAATGTGTCTGAGATCTCTCTTTGTCTCTCTCTGTCTGTCTCTCTTTTCTCTTTGGCTTTTTACCCAGGCTGGACTTGAATTTGTAATCTTTCTGCCTCAGCCTCCTGTATACTAGGATTATAAGCATGCACCACCATGCCCAGCTTCCAATCTCTTTTATTTATTTATTAATTTTTTTTTATTTTGTGGCACCAAGGATTGAACTCACGACCTCGCACTTGCCAGGCAGGTGCTTACGCCACTGAGCTAAATCCCTAGCAGCTTCCAATCTCTTTTAATCACCAAGCGGTTTTTTCCCTTGATCTTTCTTTCTTTCTTTTCTTTTCTTCTTTTTTTTTTGAGACAGGGTCTCACTGTGTAGTTCAGGTTGGCCTTAGACTCACTGTGTAGCCCAGGCTGGCCTGACCTTGCAGCAATCCTCCTGCTTCAGCTTCCCAAGTGCTAGGATCACAGGTGTGTGCCACTATGCGTGACCCTCTCATCTTTTTTTTAATGCCATTTATTTGTGAAAAAAATCAAGCCATTTGTTCCATAGATTTTTTTTTTACATTGTGTTCCTTATTAAAATTTTACTTCTAGCACCAGATGTGATGGTCTTTGAACTTTTTTTTAAAATATTTTCTCATGGACTTACAACCAATCAAACTGTAGTTTGTGAACTTTTTTGTCCCATTAATGAGCACATCGTTCCTAACTTGCCTTTTGTTTTCTCTGTCATTTGTTCTTCTCTTATTCATTTCAGCCAGTACATGTTGAGCACCTACTGTGTTCTAGGCACTGGGTTACAGCAGTGACCAAAATAAAAGGCCACACCCTCCAGGAAGCTGACGTTTAGTGGGGATGAGAGACAAAAACAACATCAATAAGTAAAATAAACAGCATAACAGATGCTGTAAGAGCTGGGGAGCAAAATAAAGCAGGAAGGGCAGTGGAGCCTTCTAGGGTGTTAGGCGTTAGCGTGACCTCATTAAAAATGCAGCACTGCAATATGGAAGCAGTTTCCCCTGCTTTGTGGCATCATGATTTATTAAACAGTTCCCCTCCTGTCCATTGTAGCCTCACCACCCCACACGTGAATGTTCTTTGTCCAAGAGAGCAAGCCGGCCTCTGGGATGCGCAGCTGGAAGTGGGATGGCTGGGGTGGAGGGAACTCACCCCTCAGCCAGCGGGGCTGTCTCTGGGCTCCTAGATTGGGGCTCAGCGCTGCCATGTCCTAACTGGGTGACCTTAGTAAGCCACTTCTTATCTGGAAGCCGCCCTTTGGGTTGCTTTGGAGAGATAGTGAGGCAGTGGCCATGCCTCCTGGGCCCAGTGCCTGACACATAGTGGGGGCTTCTGTACTTGGCGATGGTTCTAGAATTGCTGCACAAATGAGGCAAGACGCTCATGTTAGACTCTAGGATCGCCTGGGTGGTTTGAAAACCCAACCTTCCCTTCCTGGGCAGCAGGTCTTTCCCACTGCCTCTTCCTCTCCCCACCCTCTTTTGTCTCCAACCAATATATCTCACCTATTTTTCAACCCTTCTTGCTCTGGTCTCATTTCAGGGCTCGAAACCCCCTGTACTTGAATAGTTGGTGAGTCTACAGCATCTGTGTCCCCACCCCACGGGAGTTTATCTCACACACAGAACTGCAGCTCCACTCCATCCCCTACTGAGGAATGACTGATTCAGTCTGCATTCAAAACAAACTAACTAACCCTATAGGGGAGCTCAGCATTGTGGTGCGTGCTTGTAATCCCAGCACTCTGGCTGAGGCAGGAAGAGCACAAGTTTGAACCCAGCCTGAGTAACTTAAGTGAGACTTTGTCTCAAAAGAAAAATAATAAAAAGGCCTGGGGATGTAGCTCCGTGTGAATTGGGGTTTAATCCCTAGTAGCACACACACACACACAGAGGCACAAATTCACAGGGGTTTTGCTTGCAGTAATGGGTCTGAGACGCACTGCCCTAAGACTCAATTTGACCTTGGTGATCGTATTGTCCATGTGTGTATTATGCAGAAAGAATAGAAGTGATTAGGCCATGGCTTCAACAAACAGTGATACTTTCATTGGCTTAAGTCTTCTCCACTTGCCTTTATGACCACCTGCCGTCTCATCAGGTCTCTGGGTAATGAGTGCTGGCTGGGTCAGCTTTGGCTGTGTGACTTAGAGCTGGTGACTTAACCTTTCTGAGTCTTGGTTTGCACTTCTGTAGAATGGGGATTTATATACAGTCCTTAGTCCCCAGCTTGAGGGGGCAGAGAATATACACCTAGAAAGTGCTTCGCACAAGACAATAATTTGTAATCTGAGCATAGTACAAACAATAATATGTAAACAGTACGCTCGTGTCTTGATCGCATACTATTCGGTCCCAGTTACAGAGGTAGCACTGGAGGGGGTCCACTTTGAGGAGCCTGACCCCACCCTTGGCCCTTTCTCTAATGCACACCTGGGTTTCAGGATGAGCTCTGGAGTCTGGAATACCTGAGTGTGCGCTCCAGCGCTGCCGCCTAGAAGCACTGTGTGATCTCGG
>RJWT010046788.1:0-11403 GCA_004365215.1 Cuniculus paca | reverse complement strand
TGCACCAGTCTGCACTCCCACCAACAGTGGAGAAGGGTTCCTTTTTCCCCACAGCCTCTCCAGCATTTATTGTTGGTGGTTTTCTTGATCCTGGCCATTCTTTCTGGAGTGAGGTGAAATCTCAGAGTTGTTTTAATTTGCATTTCTCTAATGACCAATGATCCTGAACATTTTTTCATGTATTTATTTGCCATTCGTATTTGCTCAGCTGAGAAGTGTGTTTTTATCTCATATGCCCATTTCTGGATTGGGTCTTTGAATTTCGAGGGCTTTATATTTTTAATTCTTTATATGTTCTAGATAGAAGACCTTTGTCTGAAGGGCAGTTGACTAAAATTTTTTCCCAATTTGTGGGTTTTCTTTTCAGTCTGTTGGAGATTTCTTTTGACATGCAAAAACTTTTTAACAAGACAAGATCCCAGTTGTTGATTCTAGGAAGTGTTTCCCGTGCAGTTTGACTTTTGTTCATGAATTCTCCACCTACCCCTATGTTTTCAAGATTTCTACCTACTTTGTTTTCCAGCAGATTTAGTTTTTCTGTTTTAATGTTTAGATCTTTCAACCATTTTGACTTTAGTTTAGTGTATGGTGATAGGCTTGAGTCTAATTTTAGTTTTCAGCCTATGGCAAGCCAGTTTTTCCAACACCATTTATTAAAGAGGCTATCTTTCTTCCAGTGAACATGTTTGTCCCCTTTGTCAAAGATAAGGTGGCTGAGTGTGTTTGTACTTCGGGTTGTATCTTCTAATCTATTCCATTGATCCTCAGGTCTGTTTTGATTCCAGTACCATGCTGATTTGATTACAGTAGCTTTGTAGTATACTTTCAAGTCTGGGATTGTGATGCCTCCTGTCCTGCCCTTGCTGCCCAGAAGTGCCTTTGCTGTTCTAGGTTTTTGTGGTTCCAGATGAATTTTAAGAATGATTTCTCTAGATCTGTGAGGTTGCATGGGTCAATTTCGACTCCTTTGCATTTACTTAAGCATATTCTATGGGCTAGTATATAGTCTAGTCTAGCGAATGTACCATGTGAAGCTGAGAAAAATGTGTACTCTGATGTTGTTGGGTGGAAAACTGTCTACCAGATCCATTTGTTCACGGGTTTGATTGAGTTCTGTGATTTCTTTGCTGATTTTCTGTCTAGTTGATCTGTCTCTTTGTGTCAAGGGTGTGTTAAGGTCTCCTGTTATAATTGTGTTATTGCTTATTTGATTTTTCATTTCTATTAATATTTGTTTTCCATAGTTGGGTGCTCCCAGATTTGGTGCATATATATTTAATATTGTTATTTCTTCCTCTTGGAGTGTTCCCCTCAGCAGTATGTTGTGACCTTCTTTATCTCTTGTGACCATTCTTGGTTTATAGTTCACATTGTCTGTGAACAGAATAACTACCCCTGCTTTTTTGTGGGTTCCTGTTACATGGAGTATAGTTTTGCATGCTTTGACTTTCAGTCTATGAGTTTCCTTTTGGGTGAGATGGGTTTCTTGTAGATAGCATATGGTTGGATGTTGTTTCTTGATCCATCATGCCAGTCTGTTTCTTTTGATTGGCGAATTGAGGCCATTTACATTAACGATTACAACTGATATACACTGGCTTGTTTTTGTCATGTTATCTTTCTGTAGTGGTTTGGTTACCTTTTTTCTACTTAATTTTTTACTTTCTACTTAATTTTTTTACTTTCTAGTTAATTTTTTTCTCTACTTAATTGTTTACTTTGCTTGGATTTCTTCTTCTGTTAATCTTCTTGATGTTGTACCTATTTTTATGTCTATGCAGAGTATCTTTCAGTATTCTTTCCCTTATCTCTTTACCAAACTCAGATCGTACCTTGGACAGCTCAGTATGGCATAACAAAGTGCAATATGTTAAGTTCCTTAACTAGCAGGAATTTATTGTATCACTATTCTGGATGCTGGAAATCTGAGATTAGCTTGCTGAAATATCTTTTGCTCTTCTTATAAAACAGTGATCCTGAAGAATTAGGGCCTCACTCTTGTGATCTCATTTAACTTTACCTCCTAACACTCTATCTCTACATACTGTCATGTTGGAAGTGTTTCAACATACAACTTTTAGGGGAATACAATTCATACCACTGCATAGGGTATTAATATTGACCTCTTCTCTGGACATTTTATTTTATGTTGCAAAGTACATTTCCACTGGCATTTTCATCCTGTTTCCTATTACATTATTTTTCTTAATACTTATCACTCTGTGTTTTACTTGTTTGGTACTTTTCTGTCCCTGGTAGAATATTAGCTCTTGCTGATAAAAATTGCTATTTTAAAAAAAGATTTTATTTTTAAGAAAATAAAACCAAACAAAATAAAACATAATAAAGGCAATCAAAACAAAACAGTGAAAGTGTTACAAGACTTCAAAACAAGATAATGGGAAATCAATAATGCCTGCCATAATGCATCTTATCTTCAAAATAACTGACCATGCCATCAGACATATTAAAATCATACCAAATACAGCTGAATGAAACCAATCAAAACAGTTAAAGTGATGTAGAATTTCAGAAGAAGATAATAGAAAACCAAGAATGGCTACCATAATATATCTTGTTATCATCAAAATAACTGCCCATGCCAATCAGATATAATAAAATCAAACCAAACCAAACAGAATAAAACTAATCAAAACAAAACAATGAAAATGATACAGGACTTTAAAACAAAATAATAGGGAATTAACAATGGCTGCCACTTTTTCTTTTTAGACATTTCCTCTCCTTTCACTTTTACAATGTCCATTGTACATTTTGGATTCCACTAATTCCTTAAGTTTTTTATAATAGGAAGACAACATGATGTTCACCTATGTGAGTTTGAAGTATTTCATTCAAGAGCATGATCACAAGCTGTATCCATTTACTTACAAGAGCCTTGTGATCATCCTTCTTTATAGCTAAGTAGCTTTCTATTGTGTAAAAATGCCATATCTTTCTTATTTGTTCTGTGGTTGATGGGCAAGCTACCCCTGCTTTTTTCTGGTTCCCTGTCACATGGTGCATTGTTTTTTCTCCTTTGACTTTCAATCTATGAATTTCCTTTCAAGTTACTGTGTTTCTTGTATAGTGTACATTGTTGGATCTTGTTTCATCTTCCACTGTGCCTGTGTTTTTCTTTTTATTGGTGAATCAAGGCCCTATACATAAATGGTTTTGGCCAATGTGCACTGATTCATCTATGCCATGCTTTTTTCCTCCTGTTGGTTCCTTATTTTTCCCCTCCATTAAATTGTTTGCCCACTTGGTGATCCCACTCTGCTGCTGTTTTTTGGATGCTGGTTATTTTTTATCTCTCTTTAGAATATCCTTTTTTGTAGGATTGGTTTGGTGGTCATAAATTCCTTCAGTTTTTCTTTGTCACGGGAGTATCTTATTTCTTCATTGACTCTGAAGGTAGTTTTTCAGGGCACTTCAATCTGGGTTGGAAGTTGTTTTCTTTCAGGACATAAAATACTTCATTCCAGACTGTTCTTGACTTGATGGTCTGTGTTGAGAAGTCTGCTATGATTCTGATGGGTTTTCCTTTATAGGTGATCTGTTTCTTTTCTCAAACAGATGTTAATATGCTGTTCTTGTGCTGAATTTCAGGGATCTTGATTATTATATGTTTAGGTGCATATTTATTTTGCCTGTGGTTAACTGGAGTCCTATATGCCTCACTTATCCCCATGCTTTGGAAGTTTTCTGCTATTACTTATGTAAATAATCTCTTTATGACATTTGCATTGACTTAATTTTTCACTGACACCTATCATTCTTAAATTATTTTTATTTGCGTTGTCTCACAGCCATTGAATTACTATTTCTTGGTTCCTTGTTATTTTTAAGAGAGCTTTCCTTTCATGATCACTAGCTGCCATCCTGTCTTCAAGGTCTAAAAGTCTATCTTCAGCTTCTTTCAAGCAGTTTTACTGGCTTTCAATGGAGTTTTTACTTTCCTGGATATCTCTTTAAGTTTGTTTCATGCATTCCAATTCTTCTCTATACTGTTCATTCAAGGTTTCCCTCATTCTCCTATGCTTCTGTATTTTTTAAATCTATGTCTTCTTCAGATACACTCAGCAACCCTTTTGTTATGTTTGTCATTTTTTCTTTTACCTGAGGTATTAATTCTGATCTGATTTCTTTTACAGTCTCATGAAGTAGTTTCTTTACTTCAGTTGCCATCATTCCAGAAATTTCAGGTGTGCCACTTCTGCTTTATTCTGTGTCCATGTCTCCTGGATTTGTTCTGTTTGGGCTAGAGGTCAGAGATTGCCTTTTGCTCCTTCATCTTGACATTTTCCTGAGTTCCTCCTCACGAGTGGGTTGTGGGGTCCCATGTGCTTCCCACATTGGCTACACATCCACAGTGTAGGGAGATGGGTCAGGCACCTAGGTTTCTCCTAAACCAGATTCCCCAGGAGATGGTGGAGTGTGGGTTGGCTGCTCCAGACACTCACAGCTTCTCCAAGGTATGGTTGGCTGGTTCTCCTGGCTCACACTGGCTACCTGCAGGAGAGTCCTGTTGGTGTCTTGTGTGTGCATGGGAGCTGGGCTGGTTGATTCTTGTGCTGATTACCTGTGGGAGAGTCCCAGACTTTGCTATTTTTAAAAAGAATTTCCTTATCTTCAGTTCCTAAGGCATACTAGAATAAAGTATATGCTTAGTAAATGCATCATAAGTAAATGGGAATATGCATAATTTAGCTTGCTGAGTGTTTTAATCTAATTATTTGCCAGAAATTAATTTCAAAATAGTTATCTTTTAAAAATGATGTTTTGGAAGAGAGATCTAGATTGTCATAAAATCTATTTCCTCTTTTTTCATAGGTGAACATTAGATTATACATCTTGGTTTCCCCTTTTAGTTCAAAGTAGCAAACGAAATGTGAAAAGGCAAGCTATGCCTCACTCCCAGATCTGCTGCATTAAACCTTCCACACCTAATTCTATGTGCTCTTTTTCCCTCATCTTGACACACTGATAACAGGGTAACCTTGAGTGTCATGTGTTGAAGATTGGAGAAACTCCGACAGTTTAAAGCCCTGTATGATTTTGCAGAACCAAAGAAAAAATGCCCTAAACTATTTATCTGGGGATGAAACAGGCTTCTATGACACATCTTCAGGTTGATTTGTTACAGCAGTTAACCTATCCTAATAAATAAATTTGTACAAATTAATACTTAATCTTTAAAGTAGTTAACATGAAAATAAGGCTAAGACATACAGTTCAGTATTTTTTTTGTCACCTCTATTTTTCCTTGTGGTTTGACTTTAAGGTCTCTGGTTACAAGTGACAGCTTGAGATGGTGATATTGAGGAATGGATTATTGGAAAAATAGACCACACTTAGAGGACACCGCTAAGCCATTCACTCTTGTAGGTGGCAGAAAGCAATATTCCTGCTTTAGCTTTTCTTTCTCATCAGGGTGATTTATGGTGCTTCTGAATTATTGGGATTGCAGCAACATTTGGCTGTCCCCCAGGTGCCAATACACTGTCATTAAAGAATCGGCAGTCTTGCAGTTCCATCCCACACATCCTCATTTGCAAAGGGATGTGTAAGCACTGTGAACCCCAGAAGCCCTCAGTGAAAAACCAAATCAGCAATCTGGTGTGTTCAGCAAATATAGATGGAAGAAGCTGGAAACAGAATGGACAGAGCCCATTATAGCTGATACATGAATTCTTCACCCAATATTATGTAAATCCATAATGCTTAATCTATGATTTAGAAAATACTTATCCCTTCCCTTATTTGATTTCCACAATATCCCATAAGGCAGGTGGATACATATCATAGTTCCTGTTTTTTTTTTTTTTGAGTGGACTGAAATTCAGAGGAATTAAGAAGAATGTCCTGGTTGGGTTAAATAACAAGCCTATCTGGGAGGAAAGGGAGCAAACTCATCAGATGGGATAATTACACCTTTTGAACAAACATCCACCTTCGTGAAAAAGAGGTATAGGACTAGAGTCAAAGCAGGGAAAAAGTAGGTGAGCTTTGGGGGGAGGCATAAGCATCTTGAATTTGCAAACAGTCTTGATACATGCCTATGTATATTTTACTAGATAAAGGTCCAGAACCTTCAACCAACTTTTGACAGGGATAGAACCTAAAAAATACTGAATTTAAGGGAAAAAAAACAGGAATCCAGAAGGTAGTTTTCTGGAGTTGGGGAAGGGGCAAGCAGGAGGGAGAAAGAAAAGATAGATAATAGAATTGAAATTGATTAGGATATATTAAATGCATGTACCAATTTCCCCAAACAAACCCCATTTAACATTAACATGCACCAATAAAAACCCCAAGTAACATTAACGTGCACTAATAAAACATGGACAGCTTATACTGTAATAAAAAAGAAAGGACTGGAAACCTCATCCTCCAAGTGATTAAGAATCACTTTTTCAAAGGTTCCATACCTGCAGATTGTCTGAGACACTGCAAAAGGAGCTGATGTCAGAGCCTTGCTGTGGAAAAATAGTCCTTTCTATAAAAGAAAAGGGATATAGAATCTTAGTAGGCTGAATTTTTGCCTTATTAGTATTTAATACATGAAACAATGTGAATATTATTTCTTGTAATCCCAGACAATTCTGGCTCCCTGATTATGAGACTTACTATCTTCCAAAAATAATAAAGAAAAGACTGCCATTCTTAGAAGAAAATGCTGAGCATTAACAAAATCCCATGGATTCATCCAGGAAAGGTGGATGAAACTCAGAAAGTTTTCATCTTGTCCCTAATGCCAGTAAGCAGGACAGCTTGCTGACTTACTGAAAGCCACCATAGTTGCTAAGGTAACAGATAAGGAAAATGGGGATTTAGTAATTTTATAAGCGTTTCTTTGCTTAGAGTTTTAGAGGTGTGGATGGGGTCATTCTCACAACTCTGACTCCAAACATGCCTGTCTTAGGGACAGTTAAAGACATTGACATCTTCAGAGCCAGCTGAAGATGCTTTTAACCAAGCATGGACCATGAATGGAAACACTGTCTCAGGAATGCAGTGTCCTCATAGATCAAGGTCTGTTGAGGGGGAGAATGAATAGTTCTGAGAGTGTCCCTAAAATGGGGCAAATGATACAATTCAATTTCTCTGTTTGACCTTAAATGTTAGGCTGTTTGGGTGTTCCAGGGCAAACTACTGAAGCCAAATGTTGACACCAGCTCGGTTCTTTGTAGTTTGACCTTAGGATTTGATTGATTCCAGGGGAACTCCTTTTTCTAGTTGAGAAGTGAAGTATCAGTGTTGGTTCAATTTAGGGTTCTGAGCACAGAATATGATCTGAGTGACAGTGATGGGTCAGGAATCCCAGGAAGCTGTCTACTTAAGTTGAGCACTGTGCCCAACAAGCTTTAATAAGAGATTTGAGTTTCATCACATGGTTGCTGACATCTTTATAGCAATCAATGAGTCTGCTCACTTTTCACTCAGAATGTAAAGTGTGTTTAAGAAACTGAAGTGAAATGCAAAAGATGAAAAATATCCTGTGATCAAAAATGAAGTGAATGTTAAAACAATTTTGTTATAGTAGAAAATGCATTGCCCTTTATCCCCCTGAAAATATCCCTCGCCTTTGAAAAACACTTATCCAGTAGTTCTTGCTACTTTCTCAAGAAGTTCTGGAAGCTCTCTTCTGAAACTGTCTAGTTACATGGTCATGGCTGTCTCAGTGTCCTGAATCAATTTAAAACGTTTACCTTTCATGGTTATTTTGACTTTGGGAAAGATCCAGAAGTTACACCATGCCAGATCTGGTGAACAAAGTAGGTGAGGACACATCATTATGTTTTTAGTGAGCTTGCTTTTCCACTGAATGACACTGGCAGGTGCATTCATCCTATTTGGAGTATATCCCATAAAGAACTCATGGAAAAGGACTTCCAGAACTGCTAAAGAGAGTGGCAAGAATGATAGAACGAGTGTGTTCAAAGTTAAGGGAGTATTTTGAGGGGATTAATGGCAATATATCTTTTACTGTAACCTTTTTTATTTAAATGCATACCATATTTTTTGATCATCCCTTTTATATCTTTTTTATATTTCTTATATCCCTCTCTTTTGGTTTTGCAAAGACTCCCTCTCCCTTATCCCTTACTTTGATTGATCATGTAAATACAATTCATCTCAGCATTCTTTTCTTTGGTATTCTAGAACATGTCAAATCTTGGGCCCACTACAAACATATAGCTTATTGAAGCAAGGCCTAAATTGTCACCCTAACTCTAAGCCGTAAACTATTTCTTGACCAAGAGAATGTTTTACTGATGTTTAAAGGGAAGATATTGGGATTCAAAATTTATTTATATACTTACCTAAGTATGTTTGTATGTGAATTCATATGAGCAATGGAGCAAGGAAGCTCTGAAGATGAATAATGACAAAGACAGTATTTATGGGGCTCATCCTTTTAGTTAGAGGACATGAATTTTAGTCCCAAATACAACTCATGCTAGCCATGTGACTTTGAGTAATTCAACTAATCTATTTGAGTCTCAATTAAATTAATTAATTTTTTGGTACAGGAATTGGATTCAAGACCTTGTGCTTCCCAGGGAGATGCTCGCACTCAGCTGTATCCCCAGCCTTCAATTTTATTTTAAAAATAGAAATAGTGCATAACTTCTCTGCCTTATTGTATAATTATGAAGGATGAATGAAGTTATGCCTTACTTGAAAATAAGTAATATTTTAGTTAGTAGAGATGAGGTTTTGTTGTGAAGACAAACAACTCCAGTACTTCAATTGCTTAAAAAAACAAAAGTTTAGTTTTTGCTCACACTTTGTATCCAAGTAAGTTGTACTGGCAGGGAATTCTTCTTAGCAAAGACCCAAGATAATAAGGTGCCACTTTATTGTAATGTTACCCTCTTCCTGCACACTCACCATGTACTCTCATGATAACTAAAGCAGAAGAGGACAGTTCTAGAGATTGAGACGGGGCAGTTGTGTACAATGGCCCAGAAGTGACATTCACTTCTGCTCGCATTTCATCGACCCAAACTGGTTGCATGGTCATAGCTAACTTTAAAAGGTATAGGACCTTACCAATCTTAGTAATGCCAACCCTAAATGTTATTGGTGGATTCCACTGATTCTATGATGAACTTCTTTCTGTACATCTTATTACCTCTGAAATTCAGATACATTTGTGATCATCAAAATTTTATATTTACCATGGGTCATTCTTTAATATTTTATTGCAGAAGCCAGAGTACCTTTCACAGCTGGTGGTTTCTTACATTTTATGATAATATAGGATTATTTATATTCTTTCCAGATATTTGGCCTCTGGGGATCCTAGTAGGACAGGGAGAGGATCTGTAATTCTAACAGCACTGAAGAGTGTCTTGACCAACTGTGAGCTCTAGTCTAAGGCTTTCCTTTCAGCCTCCTCCAACTTTCTTATACCATTTGAGAGGGGCAGCTGATGCAGAGCCAGGGTGAGGAGAGAATTTTTGAGTCTTTCTTTCACTCACAGACTCAGCAATAACTAGCCCTCTTCTCCTTTATCCTGACACTGGAGTCCAGTTCTGAAACAAGGATTCTGATGCTATACATGCCCATAAAGACTTACAGGACTGAAATGTTTCTCAGCGTCAATGACAGCGTCTTTGTTCTCTATTTAATCAATCTCTCTGAAATCCAAAAAATCAGGATAAATGGTGATTTGTGATTCAAGAATTCCATGACTGCTGTTGAAGAGGTATCACCATCACTCCCTAGTTAGCTGGTATCCATGAACCTTTGCTTTGAAGATTGATGGCTTCTTACCTACATCCCTCTTAGCTTTGAAGACATTGCCTGTTAACATCAGATATCACCTCCTCTGTCTTTTTGACTTTAAAAATCATATGTAAGATTTTGTACACCTGTGCACTCAACTCAGGGTATCTGATCAGAAGTAGAAGGAGAGTCTGAGGGTTGGGGGCTAGAGAGAATGGAATACAGGAGGACTAAATGTGTGCTTGCTGTGGGGAGTTGGGAGTTATGCTTTTGTTCAGAGCTCCCTTAGCTTGAGCTCCTGCTCACTTTATCTCCTTGCTTGGAAAACAAGCCTGTGATTCAGCTTTTTTGCAAGTCAACAGAATAAGGGCTGTGAGTTTTGGAGATCATGACCCTGAAGGGAGCAGGTTATCGCTTCTGGAGACCAGACAGCAGTCAGCTAAAAAGATATACGTTTAATATGGATAATTGAAATTTCACATATAATTCTAAATCTTTGTAGATACTACAGCTTCTCTCATGTACTAGGTCTTTTATCAGGGCTGTTCAGAGGAACAGCAGTGATTATTTTGATTTTATCTTGTTCAGTTTCCTCTGCCACCTTGAGGGTGTGAACTTAAAAGTGAGCACACAGGAGAGAGGAGTGAGTTTCCAGGGTCTGTGGTTTGAGTTGGCAAAGCAGCTGGTGCCACCGAGAGGGTGGGGGTTCCATACCCACCTTCCTCTACCTCCCCAGTAGGGTTCCCTTCTCTTTATTTGGGTCAGATTGTCTCATACACGAGAGACTTTTAGGCAGGGTATAAACCTTGTAAGGGTTATAGGAGCACAATAAAATGTTTTAAAATTTCTTTTTGATATCAGTGGGGGTTGAACTTATATTCCCAGTCTCTGTCTCTGTCTCTCTGTCTCTGTCTCTGTCTCTCTCCCTCTCTCCCCTATTGATCTATCTAATGTATTTATTTTATTTAACTTTAGATAAGGTTTTGTTAAATTACCCACGCTGGTCTCAAACTTGTTATCCTCCTGCCTGAGCCTCCCAAGTAGCTGGGGTTGTAAGTGTGTGCCATCACAAGAGAATTGTGCCCAGTAGGAGAATTTTTCTTTAAGAGCAGTGATGTGAGACCTTTTATCAGTAATCATTTTTTACACTATAAAATTATTTTTAATCAACAGAACAGAATAGTATACCTTTATGTACAATGTTTCTATATGTTTAAACATGGTGTAATAATCAACTCAGGATATTTAGGTTAACCATCACCTCAAAGGTTTATCAGGAAAATCATATCTTTTTGTAAATCTCTGCATTTCCAGTTATTTAGAGTGTATAAAATCTCCCTAGGACTTCTGGGAAGATGGTGGAACAGTAAGTAGCAGAGTAAACAGACTCTCTGACAGAAACAGTCCAGATGCTAGAATATAGCATCATGGGGAGGACAAGAAGAAAGGAAGTGGGTCCCCTTGACCCAGGAAGAATCTAAAATGTGAATTGAAGCCCACAGAGAGAGAGAGTAAAAAGAAAAACTTAAATGAAGAAGAAGGTGGTAGCCAGTGGTGCCTTAACCTGGAGCTGGACTCACCCTGTGAGAGGAGCTATTGGAATCTGGGGACACATGGTCACAGTATAGTCTCTGCAGGGAGGTGCAGTGGTGGAAGAGAGTG
>RJWT010046787.1:0-11405 GCA_004365215.1 Cuniculus paca | reverse complement strand
TAAGTATATTTCAGATTCATGGTCTTTTCACAGAGGAGCATTGTTGGTTATGCACAATTGTTTTAGATGATGAATTGCCATTTACTTGGGGCTAAGAAGGTTATGCAGAAATTTGGGAAACAAGTGACCACTTTTTTGCATCAAAACTCTAAACTGGCAGGTTCACTTAATATCAGCCCTGGGGCAGACTTCTGTGTATCGAAGCCTCACTTTGCCACTTGATAGCTATGTGAGCTAGTTGAGCTCCTGGTTCCTGCTCGCTATTGTTCCGAACTCAATGAGGAAATCTGGCTGTAGTAGGAGAGAAAAGCCAACAAGCAGAGAAACAGAGACAAACACAGAGAAACTATTTTGAGAGCCAGCTCTAGACCCAAGGTTCTAGGAAGGCTTTATGTTCTTACAGCTGCTTCTTGGATCTTCCAAAAAATTCTTTGTTCTACTTTATTTGTGCTTCAGTGAGGGTTGTTTTTCTGTTTCTTAAAACGAGCAGGTCCTACTCACTGGACGAGGGACTAAGTGAATGACACCTGGATGAAGCAGGGAGAAGGGTCACACACTCCCAGTGGCTTGTCAGGCTCTGGCCGGGCTCCTCTAACTCCAGTCAGTTTCCACTGGGACTTTTCCTGAGGAGTCTGACACTGAGGGACAGTAAGGCAACACTGGATGAGCTCAGGACAATGAGGGAGGCTGGGAAGAAACCAAAGGAAAATGAATAGGTTGTCCACAGTTCCAGAATAAAGAAATGATCTTTTCATCACTGCAGTCTGTGACTTCAGAATTTTGAAAAATAATTCCAAAGAGGAGACTTCAAAATATCTAGAAAACACATTAATGATTTCAATAAAAGGAGATCCACAGGGGAACTATTTGGCATGCGTACTTAATACATTTAATGCCTACAATTCTTGAGGAAGGTCAGTGTAATGAAGCATTTACAACACCCCAAGAAGAAAATGTGGGGTTCTGATGACAGTTGAGGAACAGTTCAAGACATGTGGCTCAGATTATTCTTCTATTATATTTGTGGGATTTAGAACTACATGATTCAGTGCTTAACAGCACTGTCTGAAACAAATGCCTAAACGTGTCTGCATTCTCAGTTGATGAGCCAAAAAAAGAGTGCATGAGCTGACAATGAAGCTGGAGGATAAATTCTTACATTTTAAGAAGAAACTATTTAATGCCATGGATGTGCGCTAACTTGCCTGAGAGGAAAAATTTACTGGTTAGTCCACCAACTTGTGTCTAATATTAGTTATAAGTACAAACTAATTCTTTTAAAAAGAGCAAAGTAGGAATCCATGCATCAAAAATTCATCTGTAGTTAATTTTAAAAATGACCATAAATTATTCATGCAAGGCCTTTGGTAGTGTGGTGACTCTTGGTTGGTCACGTTTTGATTTGTCCAATGATACAGTACCAAATATGAAGTAGAAAATTGTGAACTGGTTGTGCATTATGGTTTTTGCCTTCTCTCACTACTCTTGAGACCCCTGACAGTGCCATCATTTCTGTGAACGAGCTCAGACTGGTCTGAGGGATGCCTACAGCACAGAACCCCAGTCAACAGCCAGAAAATCACCTTTTCCTTTTGTAAGCAAATAGCTTAGCTGAGCTTGGTATGTCTAGCTGAGATCAGCAGAACATCTTCCAAATAAGTCTGGTCCAAAGTGCTGGCCTGCAGAATCATGAACTAAATAATACTTGCTTTAACTGTTATAACTAGTGATATTCATGTTGCAATGGCAACCATATCAATACTCACCTTATGATCTATGAGCAAAGACACATAAGATACTGATAACAAATGCAAAATCCTGTAGACTTTCTTAGCATGTAAGTATGATTTGACGGAATCATGTACAGGTTAAATTGCAACTCAATCATCTTTTTACTGAACCTCAAATCACCTTTTCCAGAAAACATGAGAACTTTTTCATTAAGTATAAGATTTTTCTATTTTAATTGACAAAATGGATAACAAATGAAAAATTGTATGCCCACCGATGAATGCAGTTTTTTCAGAGTCCAACCATCCAATACGAAGATGACATCAAATAATAGCTCTTATTTACGTGGATTAAAAAAAAACAAAACTCTATCTCCACATGAGCAGAAAGAGCAACAGAAGATTAAGACACACATTTGGACAAAAAAAGATTCTTATAATAATAAATAAGAACCAAGCACCTAAATGCTATATTTCTACTATTTTACTATTATTTTTATTACATACCGATTTACCTAAATTTCATCTCTTCTAATTCATAGTTTCCCCTGCTCTTTGTCTCAAATTTAAAAAAAATTCCATAGAATGTTGCTACTTAAACATGACAATAATTCTATAATTACAGAATGTAAAGTCGTGTTAGTTCAGCTTCCTTAGTTATTTAGATAGTCATTTACATTCACATGATCAGTGAATGACTGAATCATTTGTTGAATCACTGAAAGAATCAATTTCCTGGACATTTGTTATATTTGTATGATAAAAATTTATGAATATAACAGATCCAATCCTTGATTTCATTAAGTTTATAGTCTAGTAAAGAATATAGACAAGGGCTGGGGATATAGCTCAGTGGCATAAGCACCTGCTTGGCAAGCATGAAGTCATGAGTTCAGTCCCTGGTGCCAAAACAAACAAAAAGAATACAGACAAGTAAGTTAACACTGCACGGTGTAATGTGTCTCTGAGTATGAAAAAATACAGTGAAGAGGAGCACAATGTCACAGAAGAGGTTCTGAGACTAGAACAATGTGTAACACATTGCTATACGTACTCATATAGCAAATGAGAAACATTGGATTCTTAGAAAATAACTGATTGATCAAGTTTATTTTTTTGTAGGGCCATAAGAAGAAAGTTGGAAAAGTCAAACCATACATACAAATATATTTATTGCATTAAGATATTTATGATTGCTATTAAATGAAAGGCACATTCCAATTTGGATGTATCCATGGAAATACATTCTTCTTACAAAAGTAACGAGGAGAACTGCTGAATAAAGCAACTAAAGACTTAAATTATAATGCAATCTACTCTGCTATGTTGGCTGTAACAGATTATATCTGACTGGACAAGCAATTGGAACCTGACTCAAAGGAAAACAGGTATGGATTATGTTGAGGGGGCATAGTTTAGAGTAAAGGCTTGGCTACTGAATGACTGAGTGGGATGTGAGAAATCCAGCTATAATCTTTATGGGTTTAGATATGTGGAAGGGGATAGAAAACCAAAGAAAGCTTAATTACCTTGAATCAGTATTTTATCCAAAGTCACTTTTCTCCACCAGGCTTTGCTACATGCCCCCCCCACCCCGTGCCCATCAGGAGGGTCCACAGTGGGAGACTATAATAGCTGGGAAGATAAGACCTTCTGTCTTGTAGAACAGATCACGAATACCCCTCAAAGGCTCATGCACTGAAGGATTGGTCCCCAAGATGTTCTGTTGCGAGATGATGGAATTTTTAAGATATGAGACCTAAAGCTAGGTCTTCAGGTCATTGGAGGGATGATATCAAAGGGGGTTATGGGACCTCAGTCTCTGCCTCTGTCTCTTTTGCTTCTCAGCAATGAGGTGAGTGGTTTTGCTACTGCACTACTCCTGGCATGGAGTCTTACTTCATCACAGGTCTAAAGCAACAGGGCTGACCAGTCATGGATTGCCACTTCCAAAACTGTGAGCCAAAGTAAACTATTTTATGTGATTATCTAAAGGGTTTTGTTGTTGTTGTTGCTATAGCAATAGCAAGCCAGCATACTCTCCTACCTCAATTTTATCTGTCTACTTTAAATGACTCCCTTATCTCTTCCTTATAGGAGTAAAAAGTCCAACTAGTGTATTCTAAATAGTGTACTATATGCAATAGCTATTTAAATGTGAAATTAAAACTTGATTTGGGATGACAACACACTTGTTGAGCATAATTAACAAGAAAACCATAAAATAGTTTCTACAATCCATGGAAAGAAAAAATTACTTTAGATGTTAAAAAATTAAAGAAAAACAGTCCTTCAGATAGCAATTATTCAATTACCTAGTATTATTTACTATCATATAAATTATAGTACAAGTTAATAAAGTTGTTAGCACATATTCTGAGCCATATTTAATAAGTAACACATGACACTGTGTGTGATTACAGCTATTAAGTAATTGTCATATATATTTTCTGTTCTCTTAATCCTGACAGTTTCATTTTCCTAGATCTAAACAGGATGTTAATGACAAAGCCAGGATTTGAATCCTAGTCTTCTGATTCAAGCTTAAGTACTCTATATTTTTTTATCTCCTTTTCTACTTCAGACAAAACATAGTCTATCAGAATGTAGCATAAAATAGGAAGTTGGCTTATTTTATTCAATTCCTTTCTTCCTTCTTTATTAGAAGTTATTTCACTAATTATAAAATAAAATTATAAAGCAGAACATTTTTAAGTCTAACTTTGATCATGCTGAATTTACCTTGATCAAATATTAAGTCCAGTTATCAAACTTGATCAGAATTTTCTTTTAGATGCTTGCTAATTATTTCTCATTATGAGCTAGCTTTCTTCCCCAAACTATCATTATTTCAATTTGGTAAGAAGTTGATCTTGATAGGAGAAAACTATATTAGGAAAAAGTAAAATTATACTAGTCTTTAGTGTTTTAATTAAAGATAAACAATTGATAATTTACTAAACAAAAATAAAAGCAGAGTACATCTAGAAGTTCACAGATTAGATGCTAACAAATTTTTGATCTTACAATGGAATCACCTTTCGAGACAGAAAATCTCACTAGATGATTAATAATTTGCAGAATTTTTCATATATCAAAAAAAAGAAAACCTAGCCCAAAGAACAATCCACTTTAACTGCAGACTTTATAACATAGAAAAGATTCATAGCTTATCAGTATTCTAGCTGTACAGAATTCAAACATAACAAAAGCTAGATGGGAAATCACATTATACACTGCTCATGAATGGCAGAAACTCCCAAAATTGCATTTATTTCAGCTAAAATGCATGGCTATTTTCTAAAAATAATTCACTTTCTCCATTACTCACATAGCATTACTAACACAATTACTTTGCTTTCTTTCCTTATCAGGTAACTTGCTCTAATGTACAGTTGTCACGGAATGGCTGGCTCTATTTCTAATGGCTTTACAGAAGAAAACAAGTACTCCCCACCAACAGAAGCTTTTAGGAACAATTCTGGCACTATATATGCATTAAAATTCCACATGGATTAAAGCTTTGCATCAATTCCAAGTTTGACTGGTCTTCCAATTGGAAAGAAAAATAGAAACATTAAAGTTTCCATATATTCTCTGGGCGATGAAATGCAACTATGATTATCTGATTCAAGATTTCACTGATCATATTTTCAAAATTTTATGAGAAAAATAATCAAATATATTTGCTTCAAGCTAAATATGTTCAAAGACTACCTTTGAAATAACAAAACTGATTAACATGTGACATTATAAAGACACATAAAACACCACAGGGTTCCTATCAGACTAACTAGAAAAGATATCAAACAGTGCCACCTGGAGTGAAATCGAGGATACTCTAATACATTTTAGAAAGTAACAAATGCAGGTTGAAATCTACCCATCATCATTTTCACAGAAAAATTAACATTACTCTAAATTTTTATTGCACAAGTAACACAAGAAATCGGTATGGTCATTTACCCAGCTCTCAGTGTATTCATCTGTCTCTCTCTGTCAACATCCTATGTACATTTGACCACAACATGCTTCCTGAGTAGGATGCTACTTACAAGGAAAGTGATAATTCACTTTGAAAAATGTTCTACCCTCCAGACAACCCTTTGGCTGGCACTTTGTCTTCCTTTTTCTCATAGCAATATTCCTAAAGTTCACATTCCTACTATCCCGATACGCTTGTGCATATGTGTTGATACAAAAGTATGTGGGTGCATGTCTGTGGATATGGTTGGAGGAAACGTAAGTATTCTCCTAGGGTATTATAGAGTATTTATAGGCAATTAGCTATAGGTTATTTTTTGTCTGCTTTACAAAGAGGGACAAAAAGTCTTATGGCCAAGACACACATTTCTAAATGGGGCTAATTAAGAACTACTCACTTATATCTCTTCCCATGGTTCTCCCAAGTCCATGGCTGGCTTGCAGCTCAGATACTTTCCAATACATTTGGCCACAAGACCCAATATTTAAAGAAGTATCACTTAAAGTTCCAAGTAAGGCTGTGTTTTTCCATCTGAATTGGATTCCTGTACCAGATTTTCAGAGACAGATTGCAAAGCAACTAAGAATTACACACAACAGTACTTACTGAGCGTGTGGGACGTGACACCTGCTTTCTCTCATGAAACACTTCTGAGACGAAAGCTCTCCTTCTGGCTTCAGAGCCTTTTAGGTCGAATGCTGCAGTTGAAGTCTCCAAACTTCACAATTCTGATTAAGTCTGCCCTTCTCGCTGGTCCCCGTATCACCTGCAACAGGATTTAAGGGAGGGACATGAAGCCATGCCCTTCATCTGGCTATCCTTTCTCAAATGATAGCTATTTCTCTCCATACTCTACCTCTTGTAGGGTTGCCACGTGTGGTATGTTCCCCTTGCTCCTCACTGCCTAAACAACATCGCTCTTAGTTCCTACTTAGAAATAACCTTAGCTCCTCTGAAGGATAGGACATCAGGTTATGCAAATTTAGCAGGACTCAAGTCTCAGGCCTTGGTTAAGAAAGCATGCTCTAAAAACCGTATTGCCCAAATTTGCAAACTGTTCCAATTTAGTTCCTTACTTTCCTGATTGGTAAAAGGGAGATCATAGTAGCAGTTGCTTCCTGGAGTCCTTAAAGATTAAATAAATTAATCTGGCACATAGCAACACTCCATAAATGTCGGTCGCTATTTCGACTCAGGATCAGTCAGTAATGTAAATACACCCTATTATTGTGGAACAAAAAGCATACTCAGGCTAGTGAAGGACACTCATTACAGGCATTTAAATATAATTAATTCTATTATTTCTAGAGGACTAATAAAGTTTAGGATCGAGTAAGTATAAAGACAGGACATGGCTAGTAGTAGAAGGGGGAAAAGCTGTTGGCCTTCAGTTTAGATTGAAAATGTATTATGTAGACAAAATAAATCATAAAATATAAAACATGTATTTACAAACAAAACACAAACATATTGGAACAAACTTTAAAAAGGAAAAACTTTTATTCTTATAAAGAATAGGTTTACTCAAAAAGCAATTTTGAATCACATGAACTCACAATATAATTTTAGAAGGCAAACATCTCCACTTTAGTCTAACAAAATGAAATTTAAAAAAATTTTATAACATATACTCATATATTTTTTAAAATAAAAGAGCAAGGTACCCCAAAAACAATTTTTTAAAAATATCCCAAAGTCATGTATAACTAACAATTTGCTTCCAAGTAAATATCTCTTTAGAAAACTAAGTGTTTTCAAATAACTGTACTTCTCCATTTGGTAACAAGGGTCTTTACTTCTGTGTGCGTGAATGTGGCCGAAGCTCTAATTTCTTCCTTTCCTTAAATTTGTATGTACACATGTATATCAATTTGAGATATTCTGCCAAACCACAAATGTAAGACACAATGGTAAATGAAAGCCTATTTGCCTCTAGAGGGGCCAAAATTCATATGGGACTCACTTTTGTGATCTGGAAAACTAGGCAGTATAATTACATTCATGACAACTCTTCCTTCTAAAATGCCACGTGTGGTCTTTGTGAGATCAGAACAGTTAAAAATAGTCTGGGCAGGCTGCTGGGTCATAATTCCCAGCTCAGCCAGTTAGGCTGCTATCTTGGGCAAATACTCAGCACAATTTCTTGATGCGTAGGATGCAATTAACAACAGTATTAATCGCACAAGGTTGTTAGGACAATTAAATGAAAAAAGGTGGGTAAAGCACTGAAGACAGTGGGCGATACAATGCTATGCCATCTTTTCAACCCACTACGATCACCACTTGTTTGTAGGAAAAGATTCTAATGCCTCAGGAAGCAAACAGTGTCACATAGATGTAAGGTTTATCATCTCACAGATGATTACAAAGTACAAAAACTATTTTTTAACATTTAGTTTATAGTTTCATACAATTTACATCATTTCCAGTAACAGCATAATAGACATGGATAATATAAATCTCTGAGGTTCAAAACAATACAAAAGTATAAAAAAGTTAATTCAAACAAAGTTGAATTACAATAACACTTCAGAATGTAGCACAATATCACCACCTAGTGAACACTAAATTGAAAATCTTTATGCGTTTGCCCTCTTTATCACTAGGGAACTAAACCTTTTCATTCATCTTCTTTCCATTGATATGTAGGACTAAAACATGTATCTTACTAGTACACTGAAACATAACTATAATACCTATTATTAAGTTGTAAATCTCAAAGTATTTCTAAAACGTAAGATTGGAGTTAAAGTAGTTTTGCTCAGAAATTTAAAATATACCAGAGACAGCATGCAAACCACCTGAAATACTTTGCCATAACTTATCAATTAGTGCAAAAAGTTATCTGTAACAAACTTAAGAGCACAGAATTGCAGTGTAGTGAAACCTATTTGACAGATATTTCACCCTACCTACTTGCTGTTGTAATCTACTAAAGAATCTCTAATAAACACAAATTTTCCCTCCAATGAGTATCAAACTTAATTTCTAGGTGGTTTATTTTTCTACAGAGTAAGCAATTAGGAAATTCATTTTCTGAGTAGAAATCAGTTGACACCTGATTTATCCTGCAGTCAACATAGGACAATTATAAACTGTAGAAATAATTATTCTTCGTATGACAGCTTATTGAGTTACTAAATTTCTGTAAACACACCATATTCTTTTAACCATTTATTTTGCAACAAAATTATAAACTCTCACCATTTTGCTCAAGCTCCTTCAAACAGTTGTTAGCATTTTTTAAAAACAACTACATTCAATACAAAATAGTATAAGTGATCTGGCTAGTGCAGAGTAAAGATAGATTATCAACTCTCCATATTCTTTTACTTCTCTTAACGAAAAACTTCCACAGTACGGCCCAGGAAAATAATCAATAATCAGGTTTGGGAGTCAGACCAACCTCTGTTCATTTAGTGTCAAGAGTGGATTTTGAGCATATCACCAGAGATGACTGACTTTTAGTTTCTCCAGCTGTGTAGAAATCAACATCAACAACATAGGCATGACTAGAATCAGATAAGAATATGCATAAATCAGTCAGCACAACACCTGAAACATTCCAAGTACGCAAGAGACAATGGCATCTATCATTACTTTTCCTGTTTCTCCCTCATCTTGTATGTGCTGTTCGCACACAGACGCGGCTCAAATGAACTGCTCATGTTTCAAGAGGCAAAGCCAACACAATGTTTAATACTGTTCTTGTTGGAAAAATACACTATCTTCCTTTGGTATAAAGGTGATGGTTTGAACTAAAATGAAATTAACATTAAATTCATCAAAAGCGCATTAAAAAAAAAAAAAAGCACAGTATAGATATTTACATCACCTTGACAAAATTTCTTACCATACAAATAATTTTCAAACCTTAAAGAATTTATTTTTAAATTCATGGGTATGCTAAAAAATGTATGTTTTATCTATTTTATTATAATTTTTCTCAGCTACATTTTAGAATATTGGAAATGTGTTACTAGCACTTAAATATATACAAAGTATCCCAAAGAAAAAATAATTACCAGTTATTCCTAGAGTAATACATACAGCCTACCTAACAAAATATGTGTAACCGGATGGCATTTCTTTTTCCCTTTAAAATCTTATAAACCATCAAAGTTGTAGTTCCTATAACTTAATGATTGAAAATTACATTTTGTATTTTAAATAGCAATAATCTTCAAATCACATCCTATTATAAAAACAAGAAATATTTACAAATAAATACAGATGTAAATTCTCTATAGCAAATGAACTGTCTTAGGAAGCTCTTGCTATGAAACGGGATTCATTTCCTGAAACTAGCTATGGTGATGTAGTTTATTTTTTTCTAAAATAACTATGTCATTTTATATTAAAAACAAAACAAAAAAAACCCCTTCAATCAGTATGTATTTGCCCAATATTTAACAGGACACATTTATGAACTTCATGAATATATGGCAGAGGATGAGTCTCTTTTGAAATGAGGAGAGACCCATACAGGACACTGAGTATTATTCCTATTTGGAATGAGGACCAAACAGCTTTCCTTAAACAACCTGCCTTAGAGATTCCAGAGCCGTAATCAAATATGGAAACAATAAACCCCATGCTAATGCATTTTCTACATGCCTGTATCTCCTACATCATAATAAATTCCCACTTAAAAAAAACCTTTTTCATACTTAGATCATTCTTGTTTTACTATTCAATAAAATGATAACTGTTTCAAAGATAATGCATTTTCATCTAATAAACATGATTTATGTGACGCATATTTTATTGAAAAGTGGATCCAAAATAATAGTCCACTTAGGGGGTACAAATAACATCTGTAGGTCCCTTCTCTTTTCTTGAGATGAATATGAGAAAATAACATCAAATAGCAATTAACTTCAAAGTAGAAACACATTCGATATGAAGCTATTTATTAGGAATAAGCAATTTATGTTAAGGTATTTTATGACAGGCTAACCATATTCCAGAAAAGACTCCAAGAAGACAATGTGGCCAAAGAATTACATTATTTCCCTTGCCATGATGTTGTACTGTTTACAGTACGGAACAGTGTATTTCCAAATCATTTAAATACATAATTGGATCCAGTGATTAAAGGCATATGGGAATCCATTAAAAGAAAACATCAATGTGAGGAAGCACACAATACACTGGACCCTTACTATCTACAAATAATATTGTGTCTGTACAATTTCACCTAAAGTAGAACTCACTGAAAAGGATTTCTTAGCCTAAAGCAATTATGGACCCAGTCTTCTCAAGGTACCCTTTCAATGTATTCTCAGGCCAGTAACAGTGACTGAAAGTTCCCTGGGCTCTCTAGCAAGCTAGCATATCTTTTTCAATACTTTTTTAATCAAATGATTCAAATGAGTATAATTTTTTAAAACTCATGATAAAAAAATTTACTGGATTGTCCTTGGAAAAAGTTCAAAACAGGAACATTAATTTACACCGTGCATAAAAGCCAGGATCTAAAGAACTAAGAATAATTGGCCTTCTCAGTCCTCTCCAGAAGAATGAGTTCACTGAAATGCATTTAGAATAGGATCTTGAACAACTAAAGGCAATGCAATTTATCCTGCTAAGCCTGTGTATTTCTCACATTCATTTAAATATGCTGGGAAATCTACCAGTCAATAGTCATCTCCTAACTGCCCGAGAAAATGCAATCAAAACTTGTATCT
>RJWT010046786.1:0-11409 GCA_004365215.1 Cuniculus paca | reverse complement strand
AGAAAAAAGACAAAACAATACATACGTCACTAGGAACGAATCCAGTGAAAGCTAGTATTTCCAACTTTCTGACAAAGACAAGGGCAAGGCCAGCTCAAGGACCACTGACTAGCACTACTCACAACACAACAGTTGACTTAACCGGGTCTCCAGTAACTTGGATGACTAAGCTAGTCACCCCTCATAACTAGAGTATCCGTATAGGTGTGCATGGAGAAAAGTTACAATGCAAACATCATTTACATTGTTGTGTATTTCCTTCATATTGTACTATAAGCGCATTAGTCTGGGAAAAGTGTGCTGTTATTGTCCACTTTACTGATGGCCAGTCTTGATTTCCTTTGTCTTTCATATTTTCTCTTTACTATTATAGTACAGTTACCTTCATAAAGAATTTTCAATTGATGCAATTACTTGATTTGAACATGTTTCTACTTAAAATTAAGATAGAAGGTGGCCAGTGAAAATAATCCTGCTAGCCACAAACCTAAGTCTATTCTACACTGGAGAGGAAAGTGTGGTTCCTTTCACAATCACAGATGATCACTGCCAGAGATGAGTAGTACTAGAAAAGCAGAGCTCAGAGAAAATGAGGTAAGTGAGTCTTGGAATCAACAAATGCCATCGGTGAGCACAGTGCAGAGACCTAGTAACAGTGGGAAGTCAGGGATGTATGTAAAGAGGGGAAGGTGAATACTTTAGACCAGTAATACGTCTATGAGAGCAAAGAGAATTGTGACAACAGTAATCTTCCTCCATTCTCTAATTACTCCACCTGCCTCTATCTTTATGTTCCCATTTTCCCAACAAAGCCTTTGTCAAGATGCTATGGACTTTTTAAAAGACTCAACTTGGGTTGCCTTCCCCTCAGGAGGATTTCCCTGAGGCCGCTTTCTCTATGACACTGGCTACAGGTCCCTTTCCTGCGCCCTTAGGATATTCTCTCTGATCTCTCCAACTCAGCCAGGACTTTCAGCCAACACACATTGAACATACAAATCCTGTGTTAAGATGGAACCATTCTGATCACTTGGAGCCACATCAAACTAGTTGTTAAATACTTTAAGTATTAGACCATATGAGGCTACTTAGTACTTGGTATCACAAGCATCCATATTCTTGTTGTCCCCAAGAAAGAATGGAAGCTTGTTGAGAACACTTTCCTGCAGTCAGAATTCATAGTGTGCCATACAATTCATTTTATGGACAAAGGCCCACAAAAGTACTTGAGACAAAATTAAGCCAACACAGAATGGTGAAAAGAGTTGGAATACTAAGACAGAATAGTGTATTTTAAATTCTTAAGTATGACACAGAATTATAGCTAAATGGCAGGAATTATACATGTCCTATTAGCATTAACCTCAGGTTTTATCATTCCTACATTCCTGTCTCCTTTAGAGATTAGGGACATATTTTCTATAAGCCTTTTTCTTTTATCATTCTAAGTTTAATAAAATAATATATATAAAAGTGCTCTGAAAAATAGAAAGATCCCGTCATGCTACAGGATTCATCAATGTTCTTCCTGTTTATAAAAAGAAAGCTTCTCCACTTTCCCCTTCTGTTTCCCAAGTTTTTCTAGATACCTTATGTAACTTCCCTTCCATAACCTGCGGAGCATGGTAGAATACGCCACCTCAACACACACTACTACTGTGTAAGAATTATTTTGAGCTAAGACACTTAAATCATTCGGCAGGTACAAAAAGTGTGCTCTGCCCCCCAATGCTTCTCTCTGAAAGTAAGAGATAAAACCTCCATATAAAAAAATGTCTTTCCTGCACCAGGAGAAAAATAGCCTTTTTATCATCAATAATGGGAGATTAAAATGAACAAAGTTCGGTATAGACTTTGTTAAAATAATTATCTTCTTTTAGTCTCGCCACATAATTGAGTTAATTTCCTAAAATTGTCTCTTTGTTCTATCTAATATAAAATTATTTAAAAGATTTGCCTCTTCTCTGGGCCTTCATTTTCTTATAGGGGTTCTCATTTTAAACAAAAACTGATGTGAATGAAATGTGTATGCATTTTTCCTCTTATTCTATCTGAAGGCAGTTTAATTTTCAGGTCCAGATAAAAAACCTCCTAAGAAGGCAGAGATAAAAATTTCTCCCTCCAACACATACAGAAACAAAAAGCCATTATTATGGTCAATAAAACTCAATATAATGTTAAGGAACTCACTTTATTTTCAAAAGGAAAATAAGGTACATCAGACAATATATTTTAGGGTTTCGAAATTCTTTAAAAAATGCCCAAGGGCCACAGGAAGAAGTCCAGGGTAGAGATGACTAAGAAATAATAGAACAGATCTGGTCCCAGAATCAGTGTGAGAAGCAGAGACGTCGGAGGTAGCAGTGTATGAATGACATTTGAAACAGCTAACTGAAAGTCAACATACATGAAGTGAGAAACACTGCCCGAACTCTGCAGACACCAACATATCAAAAGCTGGAAGAAGGAAAGCTCAGGAAGGGAATGTGAGTGTCTGCTCTACGGAAGGAGAAGGAATTGAAATTTGGGCCGGTTTTTCTCCATTCCTGCCGATGGTGGCTTTTTGGATAACAGAATGTGCACACACAATTGTACGCACGGATACGGTTCAAGAAGAAAAGGGGCTGTGTGGTAACAGAGGCTGTGCAGGTGTACAGGATTAACTGAGAATCTCTCAGTCTAGTCTTGGAAGAAGCATGGGTCCTTCAGATTCTGTTGAAGAAAAGTTTACAGAACTCAGACCCTTTAAGGTTTCTCCAGTCATGGTTTTAACTTTTTATATTAATATTTTCTCCATGGTTTCAGGTAGGATTTTAAATTTTTAAAGAACAATAAAAGAGTTTACATTTTTTTTCTGTAAAAATAATGTTTTTCCATTACAAGTCATTGGTGAAAACATTAAAAGAGCTATGACAAGCAAGGTCTTTGGGGTTTTGTTTTTATTTACGTGGTCAGCTGTTTTACAGCAATGAGGAATCTTTCTATCAAGAAAGTTTATCTTTGTTTTGTTTTTTTTTAAGAGCTTCCAAACATAGGAGCTTGAAATAAAGCAAATTTTAAATGGTTTAAAAGCTGCCATGTGTTCTAGTATAAAGAACCAATTTATCACGTTTTGACTGCACTTTTCTTTAAGATGAGCGCTCACGTGGCCCTCCTTGCTACAGAAACAGAAACATCTGTTAGTATCAAAGGTGCTAGCTGCACACTATCGGCAGGTGTAAATCTCAATCTGCCTCCTGCCAGAAGGTGTGTATTCTATGAATTAGAATGACTACAGATCATTTTAAGGAGTTAAAATTATTTGATTACTCCCAAAGATTTTATTTTCCAGTTGCTCTGACATTTAATAATGTTCAGCAATAATTAGTACTTAATTTTATCTATCAATAGCTTCATTAGGATTTGGGACATACTTCACAGCATCTGTAAAACAGTCCAGAATTTGAATTTATCTTATTTGGCTTAATGAGACTTGGGTTTTTATTTTCTCTTTTCCTAATAAGATGGTAAGATAGTTTAATCCACAGTTTATTCCTTTCAGTTAAACATTAATTTTATTTTTTTCTAGATTTCCACTTAAGCAGAGATTTGAACAAAAGGATTTGGATGCAGAGAGAGGTCATTCCTTTAATCAAACGAGATGAAAAACTCTCAAATTTGAAGGGGGTTTTAGTAATTCCAGATACAATTTTTCATTTTTTCTAATCAACTTGTATTAAAATGATATTTTCCAATTCAAATGTATAAATTCCTGCATTTTTGTTATCCAAAACTACTTCCTGCTTGTAAACCACTGACTTAAGAGAATTTCTGTGTTTAAAACCATCTGCAAAATGCAAGAGGTGTACAATTTCTAAAGAAACTATGCTAATGTCTGTGTTCTCAGTAGATTATTCTAAACTCACAATCATGCAAGGGAAACGGTTGTTAGGACACTAAGGGTGTGAGAAGAGGCCTACTTAAGTCATAAGGTAACTGGAGAATTTTACACATCTACATTGCAAAGTGCCAAAATCCCCAACACTCTTTCAGTAATAAATTTCATTAAATTTAAAATTTGGTATTTAACTTTTGTAGAGCATTAAACTCAAATAATGGATAGAAGTTGTATTGCATATAACTGCATTAGCATGAAAGATCTCTGCAGTGAAAGAGAAGAACATACACAAAGATCATGAAAACTCTACAAATTAACTAGCTATGCAGTTTTGAACAATTATCTTCAGTTTTGTTATTTGTAAAATAGAGATAATAGCAATAAGCCCTATCTTTTTAGGTTGGTGTGAGGATTAAAAGAGATGTTTATGTAAACTGGCTGAGCATGGTTCTTGGCATACAGTAAATGCACTTAGTAAATGGAAGCTTTTATTATTCCTAGGTCTACACATACATAAATCTGCTTATATAATTTGCCTAACTACCCACTTAATTTCTTGTATCTTTCTCCTTCCTATTCAGTCACATGAATAAAGAAGAATGTGCCTATATGCAAGAGTTGCACACTTATGTAATAAAAATTCCATGTGCTAGTCATATGAATGCCTTCTAATTTTTCATCATCATATTCTTTGATTCATGACTGTTTCATATATAGTTTAATATGCTATTACAAGCTCTTTCATTCTCTACATATGTTATTTGTGCCTCTTTTTTTTTTTTTTTTTTTGCCTGATTTTCATTAAGTTTTTTTCTGGACATGTTCTAGAATGCAGGAACCAAAGGAGATATAGAACATCAATACCCCTTACAGTGTTAAGGGGTACATGTTCAAAAAAAATCTTCAAAAACGAAACTGGAAGTAAAAGAAAAAATAAAAAGTTTTGAAGGTGGGCCTATAAATTAAAAAGGACTTAAAAATATTTTCGTATAAAATTTAAAAAAGGTGAACAATGTTCATTTTCTAGGGATGTGCAACTGGGTGACAAAAGTATCAAAAAAAGGTACACTACTATAAAAGTCATTGTAGGAGTTACTGAAGGAGGGGATTCTGAGAGTGAAGGACATACGGAAAACATCTGTTGTGACTACCCACCCGGGGGAAGGGTTTGAGGAGTGATGGCTGTAAAACAGTCCCTATTAACAAATTTATATATGTGGCTCTGTTTATTTGTGCTATATTTAACAATAGAGCATTTCTTAAAATTCCTTTGTCAAAGGCAATGATGCTGACTGTTACGTTTTATATCTAGATGTCCCCCCCTTAGCAGGATGACTAAAGGTGGTTAGGTTATAGGGGCACTGGGGCCGACTCCTCTTGGGAGGCGGGGTCTAGGGGAAGAGGCGCGTCATTGGGGGCGTGGCCTAGAAGGGTTTATTTGCCTCTCCAGCGCCTCCCTCCTCTCTTAGCTTCCTGTGTGCCAGGCCAAGAGCAGCTCTCCTTTGCCAGGCCCCTTCGGGAGAGCAGACTGTAGACTGAAACATGAGTCCAGAATTTCCCAGCAAGAGAAAAAGTGACGAAGACACTGACCATGGTCTTTTCAATGTGATCCTGCAGCGAGTCGATAAGCAAGTCTCCCACGGACTTCCAGCCGTTTCGCACCGCCTCTGCCTCCTTCAAGTCGGCGTCCAGATCATCCATGGCGCCCTGCAGGTCCCGGAGTTTCTCCAACGCCTTGTCCACTTGCTTTTGCCAACTGCTAGTCACAGCATTCAGACTTTCCCACTTCTCTCTGACTTCGGAAGACTGTTTGCGCATGGCCTTGGCGATCTTTTGGGCCCTCTCTTCAGGAGTCAGTTCTGTGATTTAAAAAAAAAAAAAAAGAATGAAAGAATGAATGACACTGCGGATGTGTGATCAGTTGTATACTCTGTGTAGCCACTTGTGAATATCAACTTGGGAAGGGTTAGTGTCAGATACACAGAGATAAAATTACAATGGTCAGAAAAAGGAAAATTCTCTCCACACTTCAGCCACTGATTCACAGCTACCTGTAAACATGCACTTAAAAGGAGAAGAAAATAGCTACTCTGATTAATAAATGGCCTAGTGTCTCCCATGGGTTCTGAATTTTAATGTATTTGTAAACCTTGAAATGTAACAAATTAACTCAAGAAATAAATCCATTTTTCTTCACCATAAATTTAGTCACGTGAAATCCAAAGACAGGCTTTCATTTCATTGTTTTCAAGAGAAACTAAAAGTGTAATTAACAGAGAGGGGCAATAAGTTATGAACAAAAGCTCTCAGAAAAGAAAATTAATTTATTGTATTTCTAAGAGGAACTAAAGACAAATCATGTATCTTAGAGACTTTATCATCCTTAAGTCTGCTTGGCAGTTCATGTTTAATAAAGGGCATTTTCTGCAGACCAGAAGTATAAAACATCCACAAGCAGTTCAACAGGAAAACAGCAAGATTTTAAGGACCACTTAAACATGCAATAGATCAAGAGGGCTTCCAGAGTGTCAAAATGAAACCGAGACTTCCAGATAGAAAGGACAGGTAAAATGCAAGGCCATCATAAGACACAAGTGCAAAGAGCAAAAATCCAAAAGATAAGCAAAAGATACAGAAAGAAATCAAAGTCAAGCCCAAAGCCAACGGTCGGAAGCACAGAGGTGGAGAACTGACCAGGCAAGAGGGGAAGAATGCACCAAAGCATCACTCTCAAAAGAAGTCAGAAAAGTGTCCACTGCAGACATTTGTCAACTAATGACCAAATTCTGGTCCTGCAACTAAGTCATTCATTGAATTGGTTGCTAAATGAGGAACTGTTTATAGTATATCCTGAGATTCAGAACAAAGAAATGGTCAAAGGAAACTTCAACTTGATGACTTTGCTTGCATTTGCATAACTGTTACATGCAGTACTGTAATGTATAACAACCTAAAACTATTGTTACTGCACTGTACAGTACAATCAGCAAAAAGTACAGTACTGTATAAACCAGGTGTACTGTACAAAAAAAAAAAGACACTGAGGTTCCATAAACAAAATATACAGAACTGTACCAAAAAAAAAAAAAAAAGATGGGTCGTAAGTCCAAGAGGCAGGTCACAAGTCCAAGTGATCATTAAACAGGTAGGTCAGTACAGGAATACCTGCACAGCCTAACACGCCTAGGGTCTCGGCAACCTCTGCACCTGAAGCTATGCTTTCCTATGTAGCTGGTTTGATGGTATCATCTTGAGTGTCCACTGGGAACAGAGGTGGGTCAGAAACATAATCAAGGTAAAGTGTAGATGAACTTAAGATGAATGCATCCAGATTCTTGTGATAAGATAAATCAAAATACAATGATTTGAAAAGGTATTTAAGAGACATACTGGATATTATAGCCTAAAACAGCCTACTGTGTACTCAGAACAATTACACTGGCCTTCGGTCAGGCAAAATTATCTAACATAAAACCTATTTTACAATGAAGTGAATACCTCATGTGGTTTATTGAATACTATACTGAAAGTAAAAACCACAACAGTTGTATGAGTATGCCTCCCCACGACTGGAAAGTTGTGGGGAAAAAATAAACCTTAAAATGAACCATTGTAATTTGGAGATTATTATTATTAATATTATTATTTTAGAAAGCAAAACAGAAAAAAGGATAGAAATACAGAATTACAAAAACAAAAACAACAGTAAGAAATCAAGATTGTTAATAAATTCCATATTGTTATCTTAGAAGTAGTTGTTCAGGTTACAAGATCTAGGCATAAAAAATGATCTAGCAATCAAACAATGACAACACAAATTGTTCTTTTTGATGAACAGAAATTAGTAGTATAGTTATCTTGCACATATACACATACATATAGTTACATGTGTAAACCCACATGCATATAATCTTTTCCTTTCTTCCATTTCTCCTTTCCCTATCCCAGTTGTTCTTTCTTTTTGAGCCCTTTCTTTCCCTTTCATTATTGCAGTATCTATTGTACATTTTGGATCTTATTGCTCTTTCAGTTTTTCTTATTTTTTTTAAGTTAGGGAGACAATATGATATTTACAAATGTGGGTCTGATTTATTTCACTTATGTGTATAGTTTCAAGTTGCCTCCATTTGCCTATAAAAGCCTCAAGATTATCTTTTTTATAGCTGAGTAATATTCCATTGTATAAAAATACCTCATCTTTTTTATCTATTGCTTGGTTGATGGGCATTTGGGTTGTTTCCAAGATTTAGCTATTACAAATTGTGTTGCTATAAACATGGGTGCACATATATTGCTGTGATATGATGATTTTAATTCTTTTGGGAAGATAACCAGAAGGGAAATAGCTGGGTTGAATGGGACCTCCAATCCTAGCTTTTTGAGGAATCTCCATACTGATTTCCATAGTGGTCATACCAGTCTACACAACAGCAGAGAAGTGTTCCTTTATTCCCACAGCCCCACCAACATTTTTACTGGTTGATTTCTTGATGGCAGCCATTCTTTCTGGAGTGAGATGGAATCTCAATGTTGTTTTAATTTGTACTTCTCGAATGACCAGTGCAGTTGAACATTTCTTCATGTATTTATTTGCCATTTGTATTTCTTCATCTGAGAAGCGCGTGTTCATCTCAGATGCCCACTTTTGGATTGGGTCTTTGAATTTGAGGGGCCTGATGTTTTTCAATTCTCTGTATGTCCTAGATAGAAGTCCTTTGTCTGAGGGATAGTTGGCTAAAATTCTTTCCCATTCTGTGGGTTTCTCTTCACTCTGTTGGTGATTATTATTTTTTAAGGTAACATTTCATCTTTTTACTATCAACCACATTAGCAATTTCCACTTCACTTCAAAATGTGGTAAAAATCACTGGTAAAGTGAACCAAAGTTCAGGATAAAGTGACCTTCATCGTAAGCTGGACTGGAGGAAGCACACCTAAACAATATCTTTCAGCATCAATATAAATTTACCTACCTGCCTTTATCTGAACATTATTTAAAGCTAAGTTAAAGGAGACAAACTACATATAGTGTCAATTTAAACTTCCAGAAAGTTCTAGACATCGGTATTCAGATTTAAAAGCAGTTTAACTGCAATAAATCCAGGGGAACGTAAGAGACCGTGAAGACTTTGAGAACCCCAGCGCTGAGTTGTGTCGCTTACTTGGTGGGAAGCTGCACAGAGACTTGAGGAAACCCTTGGCAACTGAACTGAGGAAGCCGCACAATTGGAGAGGCTGAAACATGCCAGTACAGAAAAGGAAGGAAAATAAGTGAACTGCAAAAAAGAGTCAAGCAACCATCAAGAGACAAAGCCAAGAAGTTTGGAGACGAGACCTAACACAGGCCACACCTCAGAATTGCTAGGTTCCTGAGGAAAATCTTTCTAAAGAGACGCCTGCCATTGGAAAGGCAAATCTTACTTAGATTCTCATCCCTTCAGGATATCCATGAGAGGCAAATATATATGATTTCTATTTCAGATTTTTATATAAATATAAAAATGCTGTGTGAGAGATAAAGAAGTCCTTTCAGGAGCCTCACAAGAGATGGAGGGGACAAGTTTTCTGACAGCAACACCTGTGTTAGTTAATAAGTCACTTCGGCTTTTTCAAAAATGTATTTTCAGCACTTGAGTTTCACTATTGTTAAAAAAATTACTACTAATTTCAGAAGAGACAACTTAATTATGATGATTTTCCTTGGATAAAGTAAAAACTGTTTCTGAGTCAGTCATGAAATAACCCCTCTCAGAGAGACAGGGCTTCTTTGTTCTGTGGCAGAACATCTTGCATTGGCTGTGACTTTTTTTTGTCTTCGCTTAATGTAAAATCTTTTGATGGTGTGTTCCTTTTGTATTTATTATGCAATCCCCACTCAGGCAGCTACTCAGAAGGAAAGCGAAGCTCTCCATTCAGTTCCCCATCTGTGAGCCAGAGAGGAAACACTGAATAATCACTTCTGAGTCAGAATAAAAGTACGTCCTGTGGCAGCCACTTTAGCCAAGGAGACAGCAACACACAAAGTGAAACCTAAACCTTCCAGGACATTTGTGAAACTGTCAGAAGCAGCAATGTGGGAACTCTCATGTTATGTCAATTGGGGGTGAAAAAAATGTTTAAACTAATACTTCCAAAAGGCAGAAAAAAATGAAATCAAAGGAATTGACTGTATTTTTTTTTTAAATAAATCCTGTCATCGGAAAATGAAAGGAGCAATGTTCCTTCAAACTTTCTAAATATTTTAGCTGAGTACTCTGGTGCAGTTACAATCCCAGCACTCTGGGAGGCTGAGGCAAGAGGAGCATGAGCTTTGTCCTGGGCAACTTAGGGATTTAATGAGACCCTATGTCAAAATGAAAAGTAAGAAAGTGGCTGGGGATACAGCTCAGTGGGAAGGCGCTGGGTTCAATTCCCAGTACATGCAAGAGTGGAGAATTTTCTCTACCAGTGTTTCTGAAGCTTGGTATCACATGAGAAATCAAGCTGAGAGCTGGTTAGCTAGTTAGTTTGTAAAGGCTGACACTCAAGTTCCTGCCACAGAAGACACTAATTTAACTGGCCCACGTGAGACCTGAGGGCGGAAGTCGCAGCTTCCGGGTGATTCCACGTGCAGTTAGGATGGAAACCACTGGAATGTAAGTTGATGCCTTTGCCAAAGCTCACTGGGCATTTCCACTCTGGAGCGTCACCCTCTCAACCCGTGCAGTGCCACTAAACACAGGAGGCCAGAGAGCAAAGGAAGCTCAGAGACAAGAGCAAATGTAATTTGCATTTGAAAAGTAAAAGGCTGATCCTACAGGCAAAGGAAATAGCAAGATAAAGTGAAATCAATTTACTGACCATTCTGAGGTCCAGGGCTTTTCCTATGTCATATTCTTAAGACTGTGTGTGTGTGTGTATGTGTGTGTGTGTGCTGCTACAGCAAGCAGAAACACCAAAATAACACCCAGGATTTGGAGGTAGATTTCTTTTATGTCATTGGGCACTGATTGGGCTCATTCCCAAAATATCAGGCCCTGAAGGCTCAAGGAGGCAGGTTTTCATGGGGTCTGCAAGGGGAAGTACAAAGGCAGAGTGCATGGCTGTCTTTAATTGGTTCTTACGATATGCATCATAGTGACCAGCCATGCATCACAGTGACCAGCCCTTTCTAAGAAACAAAAGGAACAGGAACTGTGACCAGAACTGTTACCTAGGCAACTAACAAACTGAAGCATACAGGCTGGGGGTAGGCGGATTTTCTGCTATATGTGTGTGGCTGTGCCTATGCATGTTTACAGTCAACCATGCAAGAAAAGCAGATGTTCATTTATTTATATATCATCTATTATAAATTATGTTACATTTACTTTGCTTCTATGAGACTTAAATAGCAATGTCTATTGTGCTGCAATGATATTTCAAGAGGAATAGAGAACTAACTTAAGAAGAAGAAAATCAGAAGACAGGAAAGCTCAATCCTGTCCCGTTATGCTTATGATGTGTAGATTAACTGTATGGCATTACGCTACATTCTCTTTTACACCTTGGGG
>RJWT010046785.1:0-11403 GCA_004365215.1 Cuniculus paca | reverse complement strand
TGATTCTGGGAAGTGTTTCCCATGCAGTTTGACTTTTGTTCATGAATTCTCCACCTACCCCTATGTCTTCAAGATTTCTATCTACTTTGTTTTCCAGAAGATTTAGTGTTTCTGTTTTAATATTTAGATCTTTGATCCATTTTCACTTTAGTTTAGTGCATGGTGATAGGCTTGGGTCTAGTTTTAGTTTTTGACATATGGAAAGCCAGTTTTTCCAGCACTGTTTATTAAAGAGGCTATCCTTCTTCTAGTGAACATGTTTGCCCCTTTGTCAAAGATAAGGTGGCTAAGTGTGTTTGTACTTGGGGTTGTATCTTCCAATCTATTCCATTGATCCTCAAGTCTGTTTTGATTCCAGTACCATACTGATTTTATTACAGTAGCTTTGTAGTATAATTTCAAGTCTGGGATTGTGATGCCTCCTGAAGGACACATAATTTACAGTATTATTTTATAATACTCACCCAAAAAGTCAAATGCAGAGGAGTACAAGAAATCAGTTCACATGCTAGCAACCCAAAGAATCCAGCTGAGGGCCTGGGTCACACAGCAATGTCTCATGCAAGTCTGTATCAAGGATCTGCACTGGACCACAGTTCATTATGCATTTATGTGGAAAGATGCTTAAGACATTGTTAGGTGAAAAGGAAAGGGGGCAGATCTATGCATAGAGTATGCATTTTGTATAGCAAAGAAAGAAAAAATATATTTATTTCATATTTATTTATGTCTGCATAAATAATCTAGAAGAGCACATAAGAAATCAATGATAGGCTGGTACGGTGGTGCACACCTGTAATTCTGTAACAGAAAATGCCCCTCCCTAGCGAGTATACTTCAGTTTCTCAGTTGCCCAGGTAGTGCTTGCTGTTCCAGTTTTGGTTGCTTCTGTTTCTTAGAAACGGCCGGTCACTGTGATGCGTTGTATAAATCAAACCCCAATTGATAAGCCATGTTGCCCCTGTACTTCCTGCTTGCTTATCCCATATAAACCCTAGGCCATCAGAGGTCAGGGACTGATATTTTGGGAGTGATCTGATCAGTGTAAATAAATTTTCCTCCAAATCTTGGGTGTTCTTTTGGTGTTTCTGCTTGCCATCACATTTCCAGCCCTCTGGGAGGCTGAGACAGAAGGATCCCAATTTCAAACCCAGCCTGGGAAATTTAGGGACTTAGACCTTATCTCAAAAAGGGCTTGGATATAGTTTAGTGTGAAATTTCAGGGTTGAAAGGGAAAGAAGCAGGGGGAGAGAGAGACAAATAGAGAGACAGACAGACAGATGGAAACAGAGACAGAGAGAGAGGAAGAAGGAGGGCAAGAGGAGGAGAAAGAAAGGGAAAGAGAGAAGAGAGGGAGAAAAGGGAAGGAAGAAAAGAAAGAAACAAGAGAGAAGGAACAGAAAAAAGAAAGAAAAAAATGGAGACGGAGCTTATGCAAATGGCAAGGGGACCAAGAGTTAGAAGGAACGGGGAAGGATGGGAAGGGTAGGGGACAAAACAAAAACTTGTCCCCTACAGGCTGTGTTATGTGCATGTAACTCTCCACGATAAATGCAATTGTTATGTACTGCAAACATGTACTAATAAATTTTTAAATTTTTACTTTTTAACTAATAAACAGCCTGTATTTAAATTTTTCCAAATATGCCCATTATGTTTGTTTGTTTTATTTTGTTTTGTTTTTCAGCCCTAAAGTCTAGTCCACAATCACAGGTACATTTAGTTTCTAGGTCTCTTTAATCTCTTTTAACCCAGAGCACTTTCCCAAACCTGTTTAGGTCACTCTTTAGATTAACATGTTTTAAAATCCAAACACATTGTTTTGCAGGATGTCTCTAAATTCCTCTTAACTCAATATAAGTTAAACATTTTGCCAAGAGTCCTTACCAGTAATGTGTCCTTTATCAGGAGGCACAGGGCATCACTGGTCCTGCTGTTGATGGTAAAGTCTGATCACTTGATTAAACTGGCAGCTGCAGGTTTCTCCACTGGGAGGACCCCTTTTCCTTTGTAATTGATAAACTCTTTGAAGTGCTACTTTGAGATTTGACTACCCTTTTCCAACACCATATTCCTCAATGGCTTAACATTCATTGACAAGTTTTGCCTGAAACAACTACAATAAAACTTCTGGCAAAAAGTGATTTTCTAGTTATGTCGTTTCTCCTACATTTATTAACTGCCACTCTTTTATTTGTAGAGTGTGAGGGGGGCACTAAGACACAAGCTTTATTTTATTCAATGTGTTCTAATCCATTACTGTCTGTTCTTTATGCTCAGATTGTCTCCAGATTTGCCCTATAGGAAAACCTCCAAAACTAGTTCTGATGTCCTTTTAACATGTTCTCGTCAACCTCGAAGCACATCCTTGCATTTGAGAACAGGCTTGGTCTGTACGTTTCTTGTGCCAGACTCAGAATCCATCATTTTCAAGGAAGACTTGGTTCCTTTTAGTGCAAAGTGGTATTTAGAGACCACAATCCAAGTGCTGGGGTTTTCATTTCTTCTGGGGCCTTTATACTTACTCTGGTTTAAAAGTTTAAAAATAAACTAGTCTTTCCTTTTTACCTCTCTCTCTACCATTTCTCTTTCCCTTCCTTATTTTCTTTTCTTCTTTATTTGAGTACCAAGCCCTTGACAAAAATGTTGGAAACTCTGAAAACTAGAAACTGTGACCCCTCCAGTATTTAGGGAGAAAACCTCTTCATTTCTTCCCCAATGCATCCTCTCAAGTTGAAATGGATTATAAATTGTGTTATTCAGGGATTATTTATGAAGAAAGGAGCCACACAGAGTCATCTACCAGTCAGATTTTCTAGGTCTGGGGAAGAAGAGGAAGAATTTCATTTAATACAAATATCATTTGAATTTTCAAAATCTACATCTGTTACTTATGACTATAGTAAAAATTTATTTTATTCACTATAATTGTATAGTTTGAATATGTAGTCAAAATGCAAAGCTTGATGATGCCTTTGATTTTTAATTTCCATAACTAATGTCTCTCAGTTCACTTATTTTAGTGGTTTCTGAGCAGGAACATCTTTTTCTAATTAGTGACTAAAATATGCGCAGTAAGTAGTTCAAGACCTCCTGAGGGTTTAGACCACCCCAGATAGTATGGTATTTTATATAATGATTATGCTTGACCCCACATCCCACAGGAACTGGTTCTTGAATTTTTTTTTATTTTAAAAACAACAACAACAAAAAAATAAGAACAATGATACAGAATTTCAAAACAAAACAATAAGAAATTAACACCAGTTAATATATTGCATATTATTATCTTCAAAGTGGTTGTTCAGATTACAAGATTTAGGCATGAAAAAAATAATCAAACATTGAAAAGACAAACTTTTTTTTGATGAAACAACAGATATTAGTAGTATAATTATCTATCTTTATACACACACACATATGTATATATATATATGTATATATATAATCTTTTCCCGCCTTTCTTTTCACCTCTCCCCTATCTCAGTTCTTTACTTTTCATTTTCACAATATCTATTGTACATTTTGGATCTTATTTACTCTTTCAGTTTTTTACACTGCAGAGAAAATATAATATTTACACATGTAAGTCTGATTTATTTCACTTATGAGTACCCATAAGTTGTACCCATTTGTTGTACCCATTTACCTATAAAAGTCTCAAGTTTATCCTTCTTTATAGCTGAGTAGTACTCCATTGTACAAAAATACCACATCTTTTTTATTTGTTCTGCAGTTGATGAGCATTTGGGTTGTTTCCAAGATTTAGCTATTACAAATGTGCTGCTGTAAACATGATGCACATATGTCACTGTGGTATGATGTTTTTAATTCTTCTGGAAAAATACCCAGAAGGGGAGTAGCTGGATTGAATGGGACCTCTAATCCTAGTTTTTTGAGGAATCTCCACACTGATTTTTAGAGTGGTTGTACTAGTCTACACTCCCACCAACCGTGGGGAAGGATTCTTTTTCCCCACAGCCTCTTCAGCATTTGTTGTTGGTTGATTTCTTGATGATAGCCACTCTTTCTGGAGTGAGGTGAAATCTCAGTGTTGTTTTAATTTACATTTCTCAAATGACCAGTGATGAACATTTCTTCATGTATTTATTTGCCATTTGTATTTCTTCATCTGAGAAGGGCATGTTCAGCTCAGATGCCCATTTATGGATTGGGCCTTTGACTTTGGGGGCTCTGATTTGTTTCAATTCTTTATATATTCTAGATATAAGTCCTTTGGCTGAGGGACAGTTGGCTAAAAAATTTTCCCATTCTGTGACTCTTCTTTTCACTCTGTTAGTGATTTCTTTGACGTGCAAAAGCTTTTTAATCAGATGAGATCCCAATTGTTGATTCTTTGAAGTACTCCTTGTACAGTTCGCATTTTGTTCATGAAATCTTTGCCTACCCCTATGTCTTCAAGATTTCTACATACCTTGTCTTCCAGTAAATTTAGTGTTTGTGTTTTAATATTTAGATCTTTGTGTTCCATTTGGACTCTATTTTAGTGCATGGTGATAGACATGTGTCTAGTTTTAGTTTTGGCATGTGTAAAGCCAGTTTTTCCAGCACCATTTATTAAAGAGGCATCTTTTTTCCAGTGACTATATTTGGTCCCTTTGTCAAAGATAAGGTTGTTGAGTGACTTTTGAGTGTTGACTTTGTATCCAGCTACACTGCTGAATTTGCTTATTAAATCTAGTAGACGGTTGGTGAAGTTTTTGGCATGTGGAAAGTCAGTTTTTCTAGCATGTAGAGTATTATGTCATCTGCAAATAATGATAATTTAACTTTTTCCTTTCCTATCCTTATTACTTTTATATCTCTTTCTTGTCTAATTGCTCTGGCTAATGTTTCCAGAACTATATTAAGTAGAAGTGGTGATAGTGGACATCCTTGTCATTTCCTGATTTTAGGTTGAAAGCTTTCAGTTTCTATCCATTTAGTATGACGTTGGCTGTTGGTTTGTTATAGATGGCTTTTATCAGACTGAGGTAGAGACCATCTCTTCTGATTTTTGTAGGGTTTTTATCATGAATGAGTGTTGGACTTTAAAGCTTTTTCTGCATCTATTGAAATGATCATGTGATTTTCATCTTTGGCTCTGTTTATGTGGTGTATTATGCTTATTGATTTGTATATGTCACACCATCCCTGCATTCCTGGAATAAATTGCACTTGGTCATGGTGAATAATCTTCTTGATGATTTGCTGCATTCTGTTTGCTAGTATTTTATTGGGAATTTTTGCATCTATGTTCATTAGGGAGATTAGCCTGTAATTCCACTTTTTGGTTGGGTCTTTCTCTGGTTTTGGTATCAGAGTAATACTTGCCTCAAGGAATGAGTTAGGGAGAAATGCTTTCCTTTCAATTTCATTAAAAAGTTTGAGGAGTATTGCCATTAAATCTTCTCTAAATTTCTTATTTGCTGTGCTGTGAATCCATCAGAACCTGGGCTTTTATTTGTTGGTAAGTTTTTAATTATGTTTTCAAATTCAGTAACTGATAATGGGTTATTCAAAATTTTTATGTCTTCTTGATTCAGCTTTGATAATTCATACATCACTAGGTATCTGTCCATTTCTTCTGTGTTTTCCAGCCTATGTGAATAAAGATTTTCAGAGTAGTTATTCATGATCTTCTGAATTTCCACAGAATCTGTAGTGATTTCACCCCTTTCATTCCATATTGCGTGAATTTGAGTTTTTTCTATTCTTGATAAGGTTGGCTAGGGGTTTATCAATTTTATTTATTCTTTCAAAGAACTAATTCAATTCATTAATTCTTTGTATTGCTTTCTTAGTCTCCATTACATTAACTTCTGCTCTGTAATTTGTAATTTCTTCCCTTCTACGAGCTTTGTCTTGGCTTGCTCTTCTTTTTCTAGAAGCTTGAAGTGTAGCACTAGGTTGTGTATTTGTGCTTATTCTGTTTTCCTGATGTGAGAATTCATTGCTATATATTTCCCCTTAGGACTGCTTTCACTGTGTCCCACAGGATCCAGTACGTTGTATCTGCATTCTCATTTAATTGTAGATATTGTTTAATTTCTTCTTTAATTTCATCTATGACCCATTGGTTATTCATGAGGGTGTTATTTAATTTCCATGTGTTTATATAGTTTTTGCAGTTCCTTTTGCCATTAATTTCCAATTACAGTACACTATGGTAAGACAGTATAATGGGATAATTTAAATTCCTTTGCATTTACTTCAGCATGTTCTATGGGCTAGTATATGGTCTATATCTGAGAGATTATTTTTGATATGATTTCCTTCCTGAGAAGAACATGTATTCTTCCATTGTTGGGTGGAACACTCTGTAAATGTCTATTAAGTCCATTTGCTCACATATTTGATTCATTTCTGTTATTTCTTTGCTGATTTTTTGTCTAGTTGATCCACCTCTTTGTGACAATGGGGTATTAAGGTCCCCTTTACAATTATGTTACTGCATATTTGATTTTTTGTGTCTATAAGTATTTGTCTTATATAGTTGGGTGCTCCTATATTTGGTGCACATATATTTATGATTGTTATCTTATCCTCTTGAATTTTCCCCCTAACAAGTATATGGTGGCCTTCTTTATCTTTTTTGTTCATTTTTGGTTTGAAGTTCACATTGTCTGCAAATCAATTAGCTACCCCTGCTTTTTTCTGGGTTCCTATTGCATGGAATATTGTTTTTGATCCTTTGAATTTCAGTCTATAAGTTTCTTTTTGAGTTAAAAATGTTTGTTCTTGTTTCTTAATCCATTCCACCAATCTATTTCTTTTAATTGGTGAATTGAGGCCATTTACATTGATGGTTATAACTGATATGTATTGGCTTAATCTTTATCATCTTATTATTGGTTCCCTGCTTTTCCCCTTTGTTTAATTGCTTGCCCTGCCTGGTGGAAGTGTGGTCACTTATATCTCTATCTAGAATATCTTTCAGTACTCTTTCTAGAGTTGGTTTGGTGCACATTAATTTCTTCAATTGTTCTTTGTCATTGAAATGTCTTATTTCTCCATCAATTTTGAAAGATAGTTTTGTAGGGTCGATCAATCTGGGTCAGAAGACATTTTCTGTCAAGGCTTCAAATACTTTACTCTAAGCTCTTCTTGACTTAAGGGTTTGTGTTAAGTCTGCCATGATTCTCACAGGCTTTCCTTAATAGGTGATCAGTTTCTTTTCTCTAACAGATTTTAATATTCTGTTTTTGTGCTGAATTTCTGAGATTTTGATTATTATATGTGTGGGTGTAGATTAATTTTGGTTATGGCTGGCCGCAGTTCTATATGCCTGACTTATCTGCATGTCAGATTCTTTTCCTATACTTGACAAATTTTCTGCTATTATTTCTGTAAATTGTTTTTTTTATGTCATTTGTGTTGACTCCTGTGTTTTCACTGACATCTATCAAGTTCATATTGTTTTTCCTTGCATCACCTTGGAGCTGTTGAATTGTTATTTCATGGTCCCTTGTTATTTTTAAGAGTGCTTTCCTTTCATGATCACCAGCCATGATCCCGTGTTCAAGGTCTGAAAGTCTATCTTTCATTTTGTTCAAGTGGTTTTGCCAGCTACCAATGGAGTTTTTAATTTCCTGGCTATCTCTTTGAATTTGTTTCATGAATTCTATTTCTTTCCTATATTGTTCATTCAAGGTCTACATCATTTTCCCATGCTCTTGTACTTTTTTAACTCTGTCTTCTCTAGCTATGCTGAGCAATTCCTTCATTAACATAGTCATTGTTTTTATCTGAGAGATTATTTTTGATATGATTTCCTTAATAGTCTCATGGATTTCTTTCTTTACTTCACTTGCTATGTTTTCTTGATTCTTCAATTCCTTTTTCCAGGCTGGTTTTTGAACTCACAGTGATCCTCCTGCCTCAGCCTCCTAAGTGCTGGGATTATAGGTGTGAGCCACCACACCTGGCAGTTCTTGAATTTTTAAGAGTCCTCAGATTCACGTCACCCTGGCAAGTAGAAGAGTCAAGTTCACCTGTCAACTCTGAAATAGTTTACAAAGATACTAAAGTAAATTAAAGTTTACAACAACTGGAGGTGTACTCTCGTGTGTTAGTGAAAAACTTCTTCACTCATAAGCAGAGACTCAGAGCACCACAGTAGTAATCTCCTATCTTTGTAGGATATGGGACAAAATTGTCCTGTGAAATCCAAACTCTGGCCACCCCTAGCACTTTTCTGTTCAGGATCAGCCTTTGTCATGGTGTAAATGTATTTAAAGTATATCCACAGACACCAAAAACTCAAAGCAAAATGTCTCAACCAAAAGTGTGTACCTTCTAGGTGCCAAGGATTTAGCACAGCGGCATAGTGCTAAAGGTCCTGAGTTTGAATCCTGGTACAAAAATAAAAAGTACCTTCTGGTTCATTGGGAAACTGATATGCAGGTCAATCTATTAATGTGTAATTTACACACTAATAATGATATCTGAAAAATCAAAAAATACAATGTGGATTTGCTTATGCAAAACAAACTCAAGGAGTCTTACGTGACTAAATAGCACATTCTATACATTTATGTAAAGTATTTTTTTTTTTGGTAAATAATCTTTGCTGTTATCATGATCACAAGAAGGAAGATATTATCAGAAAAAAATGTTAATGATGTGGAAAGGACTCAAATAACTTTAAATGTCCTGACTAGCAAATAACTTGGATTATCTGCACTCTTCCTTGCCTTTGAGTTTTTTTATAACATGGTTAATTGTTGAAAGCTGGTAGTAATGCACATAATTCTTTTCCATAGAATTGCAAATGAATTTGGTTTGGCGGGAGCCATTGATTATTGCCCTGTGGATAGTCATCACTTTGTACTTATTTCAACCTTCTTGGGAAGAGAAAGAGACACTCACAGTGAAAACTGAAAGAGCATCCCTTTCCCTCAGGCCAAAGAAAAGCAGCAGCGGGGGCTTCAAAAAGCTCTGCAAGCCCCAATCCCCAGCTCGGCCCAGAGGATTGCCCTCCTGAAGCCCCCTTAGAGCTCTCTTCTGCTCTGTTACTCTCTTTGATGACAGCCTTTTTACACTTTCCTCATTTTTCCTTACGTTTTGCTATGCTGCTTTTGTCTCCCCAAGTCAACTATGAAAGTCCATCCACCAACAAATAAGCACTTCATACTGTCTTCAGTATTCCTAAATCATACTTTGAAAAGTGAGCACTCTTCCTGTTATTGTTAAAAACAAAACTACAGAAAGCAACTGGGTGTGAAGGCACATGCCTGTTATCCCAGCATTTAGGAAGATGAGGCAGGAGGATCACCATGAGTTTAAGGTCAGCCTAGGCTGCATACTGAGACCCTGTCTCAAAAAAAAAAATACTAAAAAAAACAGTGCATGCTTGGGTTTTTCCTAAACCTCTCATGTCTTCCAGTTATGTCTCTCCCTCTGAGGCTTACTATGGTCACTATGCAAGATCACAATTTCTTGATTTATTTCAACTCCCCTTTACTTATCCAACAAAATGACCTCCAGTCTGACTGCCAGGAATATACTGTAGGAAAGCACCATAATCTGAAATACCAAATGCTCCAAATTCAAAAATTTTTGAGTACCAACATGATACCAAAAAGTGGAAAATTCCACACCTGACTTCAGAAGACAGACTGTCATCAAAATGCAAGAACACTAAAAATGTGTAAAATTACCTTTAGGCTATGTGTATAAGGTATATGGAAGACATAAATTAATTTTGTATCAAGACTTGAGTCCAGAAAAAGACCAAGAAATGGAGGGAAGTGAGAGAGAGGGAAGGAGAAAAAGGGTGAAAAAAAGAATGAAGATGTATGATGTCCATGTGCCAACTCCCCATGATGAATGAGTCGTTATGTACTGCAAATGCAGACTCATAAAAATAAAATTTAAGAAGAAAAGACTTGGGTCCCATTCCTAAGACATCTCATTATGTACATTCAAATATTCCAAAATAAAAATAAATTTAAAAATCCAGAACACTTCTTGGTCCCTAACATTTCAAATAAAAGATTTGCAATCTGTACACTAGAGAAGCAGAACAAAACAATAGATGTTGATATAGAATGCCTGAAAAATAAAAACTAACACATCTATCAATTTTTGTACCTTTTACACAGAAGAAAACACAATCCTTTTTAATGTTCATAGCATATTACAAGTAATCATCTACTAAGCTACAAAAATGATACATTAGTTTCCAAAATAACAACTCAAAACACTTAACACCTTGAAAAAATAATAAAATAGTTCATTAAGTAAAAAAGATCCAGTGAGTCACAAACTGGATATCAATAAGTCATTAGCTACAAATAAATGACAGTATGGCAAAACTTGTCAGTTGGGGTCAACGCTGTATCTAGAAGAGTTGTCTCTACTGAAAAACAAGGTCACAATGTACTGTAGCTCTACCCATTAGAGAATAGTTTGTTTTGTCTGCCCTTGCACCTGAACTGTCCTCTCACTAGCTTTGCCCAACAGAATGAGGGGGAGACATTGCACAGGTTTCTGACCCCAACAGTTCATTTTGTCCCCAGCATTCTGCTGTCCTTGATTGTTGCCCCTTGAAGCAGGACCAGCTCGCAGAGGACAAGAGAATCCCATGAGAAGATTCAAGGGACCAATGCTGAGTGCTTGACATGCAAGTGAGGTGTCTCCTACATTCCAGCCCAGTCAATCTATCAACTGAATCCAGCTCCATCAGTGACCCCAAGTGAAATTAGCAGGGGAACCAGGTGGCCATCTTTAAAAATCGTAAGAAACACTCAGAAGTGGTGGCACACGCTTGTAGTCTCTGCACGCTGGGAGGCCAAAGCAGGAGAATCACAAATTCAAGCCCAGCCTGGGTAATTTAGCAATTTGGAGAGAATCTGTCTCAAAGTTAAAAATAAAAGAGGGCTGGGGGATGTTGCTCAGTGTGAAGGCCCTGAGTTCAACCTAGCGTGCTTCAGACGGGCACACTCAAGTTGTTGGGATCCCCACACCTGACCAGGGACCTGGGCTCCACCCCTCTTCCAGGGTTTATCAGGCAGCACCTTTGGAGTTTTAAGGACGTGACCCATGTGTGATGGGCAGAGTCATGGGGACACCCAGAGAGGACACCTTCCAGGCCAGTGCAGGAGACTCGTCACACTGAGGGGTGTCCAGGGGACCTTGTCACGAATGTCCCCAGCAGGGTCCTTAGCCTGGGACACTGTGGACTTTTCTCTATGGGGGACCTGGCCAAGATCCCCAATCTCCCAAATGAGTGTACGGTGAAGGCTTAAATAAATATGATAAGTGGTATGGTTTTAGGGTTCCAGGAGAGTCAAAATCCTCTAATAGAGTTCGAGACTCCGGGGGCTGAGAAAAAGAGCTTCTCTGGGTGGCCTGTATTTATTAGGTCTTCAAAAAAAAGAGATGGGATACTGAAGGCGG
>RJWT010046784.1:0-11403 GCA_004365215.1 Cuniculus paca | reverse complement strand
AGCCCTGTCAGAGCACAGCAACATTTTCTCTTATTTACAGAGCATGGTTGCAATCCTTATTATTTGTATTGGCCAGTTTTTATTTCAATATTTTAATTTGCACATCTTATAATTTGTAGCGTGATTTCTCAAACATCATTTTATATAACTATAAAAGCAAACTTTAAGAAGGTAAGTGAATTTTAATTTTCTGTTTTATAGATGAGAAGGCTGAGACGCAACGAAGTCTAGTGTTTTGCTTACAGATTCACAATTGGGTGGATACATTAGAATTTAAATGCAGACCCTTAGGTCAACCCAGGACTCTTTTCCTCAATTAACTTGATTGATAATTTTAGTTGGTGCTTTGTTCTGTGGGTTTTATTCTTTTCTTTTTCTGAAGAATATTACAGAGATAAAATCAGCCTGTTTTTACTATCTTCATAGCACTATGCAAAGTAAACATTTCAAAGCTACAAGTGTAAATGACACTTTCTGAATGACAAAAGTTGCTATTAATTTTATCCCTGAGTTTTGGTTGGCTTTAGTTTATCATGAATTGGTCCTTTTCTGCAACATTCTTATTGGTTATACTGAATTCAAGTATATTTTCAGATTATATATTTTCTGATTCTTTCTCATTTCCATATTTTTACCCAGACTCTTAAGAAATTGAAAATCACTCGTCACTCTCATCACTCTTTATATTCATGGCAGATGGTGAAATATTTTTATAGTTTTCCAAAAAAAAAAAATCAGCGATGCTCCTTTTTGTAATGGTCGACATTACAGAAATGTGACATCTGATACCTATAAGTATTGGCCTCCCCGAGGAATTTTGTACAATCTCATCATTCCTCAATATGTATGACCTCCAAAGGCAATATTTCCTTTGTGATAGAGTCATGAAACAGATTTCTAGTTTATTGTTTGGGATAGTCGAACCCTGCATTTCAATGTTTTTTGTACAGCTTTAAATGAGAGAGAGAGAGAGTGAGAGAGAGAGAGAGAGATAAAGAGAGGAAGGGAAGGGAAGGGAAGGGAAGGGAAGGGAAGGGAAGGGAAGGGAAGAGAAGAGAAGAGAAGAGAAGAGAAGAGAAGAGAAGAGAAGAGAAGAGAAGAGAAGAGAAGAGAAGAAAAGGGAAGGGAAATGGAGAAGAGAAGGGAAAAGGAGAGGAGAGAAGTAGAAGGTGGAACAGATGACATGGTGACTATTCTTGAAGACTCTAGTTGGGGAGACAGATTATACCTTTGTGCCAGTGGCATATAATTACTACTTGTGATAGTCAATTTTATTTGTCAGTTTGGCCAGAGGATGACAAATTGAGTACTGTTTCTTGTGCGTGTCAGAGTGTCTAGATGACATTTACATGGAAATTGGTGAATGCAGTAGAGCAGATTGCCCTCCACAGTGACTGAGCATCACCTTTTGCATTGAAAGCCTGAATAGAAGACAGAAGATAATCTATCCTCTTTTCCTGTCTCATGCTTGAAGTGGAACATCTCATCTTCTGCTCTCTGACTGGAATTTGTACCATCAGCTACTTGGGTTCTTAAATCTTTGGACTCATATTGAATTGCACACCTGGTTTCTTGGGTCTCCAGCTTGTAGATAGTAGATTGTAGGACTCTTTAGCTTCCATAATTGCTGAGTGAATTCTTCATAATAAATTATATACATATGTTTATATATATACAACATGTTATATTGGCTTTATTTCTATGGAGAACTCTAACTAATTACATTATTCACTTAGGTAGAATTTATTCATTCCTTTAACATATAATAAGTAGGTCCCTTTTATCTGACAGAAAGACATAATTTTCTTGGTGCTGACTGAAGATTTTTCATTCATTTCCACAAATAATTAAGATATGAGACAATGTGAAATGAATGACTTAAAATGAAAATTTTCACATAAGAGAGAGAAATAACTTGTCTGATAGCTAATCATAATGGTCATGTTTGAAAAGCTCATACTTGAAAAGTATCGTGAAGGAAATATCAGATTTTTTGATAGCTAGAATTGGGAAAAAATTCCCACTGGTATATAGAAAGTTCTGAATGAAACCACAAGTAATTGAACAAATGCTGAATATTAAGGCCCTGTATGCTTCTGAAAACAATGTGGTTGAGGCCCAATATATGTATAAAGTGCAGAGGTGGTGAGAATGACAACCTCAGAATGTCTACTACTCAGGGTTTCCTGTCACCTTTCACGTCTTCACTGAAACAGACAAAACAAACAAAAGCAAACAAACGAAAACCAGTGACTGCACTTTCTGTCTTATTTTTAAGGAAACTTTTGCCCACTGTGAAGAAGGTTGTGAGGATTTGGTGTGATGACTGGTACCTGTTCATCATATTTACACTTTGTACACATATGATGATATACATTTTCCTATTTCAAAAGGCTGCCAGGAACCTAGAATCTTTTCTTTTTAGGACAAATAAAATACAAGTTTGGATGTGCTTACTTTCACAAGGGGTCCATTCTCATCAGAGAATGTGTGATATGTGTTGGGTTTCAAAGACAGGTGCATGAAGTTCCAGTGTTGACACAGCCTTTCAGTGCCTGGTGACATCCAGCTGGAATTTTCCAGGATGGCTGCTCTGACCAGTCAGTACCTATGTCACTTACCAGATATGTTTAATATCATCTTCAAATGTAAGACTAAATGACATTGTATTACTCTGAGACAAAACCATTCATTTCAGAAAGTGCTGTGTTGGTGATATGTCATGATTAGTGACATATCCCATTACACTGAATGGGAATGATTTACATTTAAATCCCGATTTCTCTATGAGTAACTGCACTAGAAATTCATGGTAGTGAAATCATGTCCAATGCTTGAACAATGGAAACAGAATTTAAGTTGCTATGGGATAATGTGACATGAAGGTAACAAACTGAAGTAGCTTCTAACCCATCTGTGGCATACGGAAGATGACATGGTATGTTGGTAGACAATGGTGACAGACAGACTGGGTTCAAGTCCTGCCCCTGACATTTGCTAGCCATGTGACCATGGGAAGTTTCCTTAACTGTTGTGTTTAAGTGAGTGTGACTATCACATGTACTTCTTCAAATTTTCCAGGTATTAAGTAATAGTACATAGTTTGTACTAATAATGGCTGTATCATTATGATTTCATTTATTTATTTGGAATTCAACAAAGAAGTATATTGCTCTAAAATTCACACATATAGATAAGAAGTAGTGAATATTTGTTTCCTATGGTACTTACTACAATTACATGATTACATTATTTTGGTTAGACATGAAGAATTTGATTACAAAGTATATTTACATTTTACTGAGATTTCCCAGCTGAAATTAGAGTTGCTTTTCTGACCTTGCCCTCTGTTCTCTTTTTCCTGTGGGTAACAATGGCTTGGCATTTGCAAAATTTCTTTCACCTTCTTAAACTATCACATAACATTGAAAAGTTCAACCTCAAATATGGAGGGGAGTTTTCCCACCTTCAAGAAAGGGGACTGTTATGCTCTGTACCATCCCAATGTGACATGGGATGCTGAGGTGGCATAAAAAGGAACACCCAAACCTCAATTTGAGAGTGAACTAGAGTTAATCCTTTCGAGTTGTTTTTGTGGCAGGAGGTAAAAGAAGCTGTCAACTTCCCTTGGGTGAATAAGACCAAAACGACCTTTGCTTAGAGGCCAGTTAATAAGTAGTCAGATTAAGTCTTAGTAACTCAGTTTATTGCTTCTCCAGGAAGGATGAGTATTCTAGGTAGAGAAACTGAATTTGCAAATGCTCTGAGATATGGCTTTCCCAGGAACTTTGAGTTCTGTGTGGTTGAAGAATAGACTAAAAAATTCAAGGGAGGACTAGACAAAGTTGTAAAGAGGGCAGAAGCATAATTGAGAATAACAGCACTACTGAACATTAATTGAACATCTACTATGTGTCAAGAACTGCTTCAGTAAATGAGATGGTCATTAACTCCTGTTTTCATCGAGCTAATGGAGCTTGAAAGACCTTAACTGTCAAGTTAAGCATTTTGTATTTTATTCTTCAGATGATTGAAACAATGCAGATATATTAAATGACAGAATGAAATCATTCAAAAAACATTTTGATGCTGGAGGGACTGTGGGGAAAAAGGAACCCTTCTCCACTGTTGGTGGGAACGTAGACTGGTACAACCACTGTGGAAATCAGTGTGGAAATTTCTCAAAAAACTAGAATTATAGTTCCTATTCAACTCTGCTATTCCCCTTCTGGGTATTTTCCCAGAAGATTTAAAAACATCACACCACAGCAATGTATGTGCACCCATGTTTATAGCAGCACAATTTGTAATAGTTAAATATTGGAAATAACCCAAATGTCCATCAACCAAGGAATAGGTAAAAGAAATGTGGTATTTTTGTAGAATGGAGTACTACTCAGCTATAAAGAAGGATAAACTTGAGCCATTTATAGGGAAATGGATGCAATTTGATATGATACTCATATGTAAAATGAATAGGACTCATATGTGCAAACAACATATTGTCTCCCCAGTATAACAAGTTGAAAGAGTAAATAAGATCCAAAATGTACAACAGATATTGTGAAATGAGAAGAAACTTCTCAAAGAGAAAGAGAAAATGCTTGGGGGGAAGAAGAAAAGGAAAGGAACAGGAAAAAAAATTTAACAGTTAAGATACTTATACTACAAATTGCTATTGGTTCATTGAACAAAAAGGTTTGTGCTTATATTGTTTGATAAATTTTTCATGCCTATATTTTGTAATATGAGTTACTACTTTGAAGATAACAATATACAATGTCCTAACCATTGTTACTCTCCTACAATCTTGTTTTTTAAATTTGTACCATTGCTTTTATTGTTCCTTTTTCTTTAAAATAAAAATAATTCTTTTTGAAAAATTAGTGTTTGAGGGAGGGCCAGTGTCCTCACTGTCTAGGTGGTCACTCCAAATGACCACACAGGAGAGGGAAAGGTTTATGAAGCAGTGATGCAAAGCATAGTTACTTAGAAAGCAGTCTTGATGAGAATTGGTGACCAGCTTTAAGTGGGTGGTGATATCAACAGATGAGGATAAGATATCTCTCAAGATTCTGTCTTGGATAACTGGCTATATATTACACAAATATGAAGGATCAGTGACAGAAAACCAGGGTAGAGCTTTTCACATATAGAGATATGTACTCAGTAGTGCTGGCTGTGGTTAACCAACTTGAACAGTACTTGACCCATAGTAGGTGCTCAATAGCTGGTAGTAGAGGGCAAGGTAATGTAGTTATGACCTTATAGGACAGAGTCTGCAAGCCATAGCTTAGCATACAAGAAGGGAACCATATGAGCAGAAGAGAAATTGAAGACATGGACACTGTTCTTAAAGAATGCACAAATTTGCACACTGGTGAGGTCATAGTTGAATAGGCTATCAGGCGGTAGGGTCTAGTTGGATTAAGTGGGTCATGAGTGTGACTTGGGAACTATATCTGATCTTGGACTCCAAACTCTGGCTCTCCCCCTGTTCTCCACTTCCTGATTTCCATAAAGTAATTAGCTTGTCTGTACCACTCTTCACCACTAAGTTTTTGCTTTGTCAGAGATCTAAAACCAATGAAGACAGCAGGCCACGAAATAAAACCTTTGAAATCATGAGCCAAAATAAGTCTTTCCTCCTCTAAGTTGTTTTTCATAGGCATTTGTTTGCAGTGATAAAAAGCTAATACAGTGCACATTCCAATTGGAAAGATGTGACAAACCCTTTTGTGCGTGGCACAGAATCAGTGCTCATGACCTCTGTTCTCTTGGGTAGAAATCAGTCTATCAAAATGTAATGAATCAGGTTCTTCCATGAGGCAAAAGCTTTGAATTTCCTGAGTACTAATACACCAATACCCAAACTTCAGTGTGTGTCAGAATTCTCCAGAAGGTTAGCAAAAGCCAATTGCTGGACATAACCAGCAGGGTTTTTAATCCAGGAGATGGAGGGTGAAACCTGAGATTTTGCATTCCCAACATGTGTCCTTGAAGTGCTGAAGTTACTGCTCTGGGGACTAGTTAAAAGGCAGATTCTCACTCCATAGGTCTGATGCTTCTGCATTTTCTTTTTGCTTTACTTCTTCAGATATAATTTACATTTAAGACACTGAACCATTTTTTTTTTTTTGGCAGCACCAGGGATTGAACTCACGATCTTGCACTTGCCAGGCAGGTGTTTAGGCCACTGAGCTAAATCGCCAGCCACTGAGCCATATTTAAGTGAACAGTTTGATACATTTTGACAAATGTGTACTTCAGTCTCAGGGCACCACAATCAAGACATAGAGCATTTCATTACCCGACTCATGTCCTTTCATGGCCATTTCCAACCTCCCAGCTCCAGAAAATCACTAATCTGCTTTCTGTCATTCTAGATTAATCTTGCCTGTTCTAAGATTCCACACAAATAGAATCACACAGCCCACACTCTTTTATGTCTGCCTTCTTGCTTGCTCAATAGATTTTGCATTTCTAATAAGGTTTTAAGTTTGTACAACATGTGTTTCTCCTCAGCAAGGTACTTAAAAATTTAGGGACCTTTGATTAAGACATTTAGCCCAAAGACTTAAACGACTGATATTTATTAAATAGGCTGTAGTAAAGTGATTTTTAATTTGTAGTATAAAATATTTTAAATCCAAGGCTATGTTAACTGGAAGTTCTTCAGGAAAAGATCAGGTGCAGCCCATCCTAGGCATGAAAGCCTTGGGATAAAAACAGGGATATGATTATTTCAGAAAGACCATGAGGCAGTACAGTGAGGTGGCTGATCAGGAAGTAAAGGTCTAGGGTGGCCCTAAGGTTATGCTGAGACTCTGAAACTGAAACCCAGGAACAGGTTTGAGCTAGTTTTTACCTTTATGTATCTATATCCAAATGATAAGGTGCTTCTTTTCTTGGCTTTGACAATTTTGGAGAATTGAAAAGCTCAGATAAGATGCCTGCAATTGCATTTTAGAAAAATGATTTGTAATATTCCTTTTATGACATCTAAATGAGGTCTTTTTTAGCTGTTTCCCAGGGTCATGCCACTGCCAACTTTAATAAACCCAAATACTTGTGCCCATCTTTCATCATGTCACCAAACTTAAAGAATACTTTGCTTGTTTTTAACCTATCATGTCCCTTGTTAGATGAGAGTATATTTTATATTTCTTATTAAATAGCAACAGTTATTTCTGAAGGTTGATAATTTACAGCTTTACTACTAGCAAAAGCTGAAAAGAGTTGGTGGAAGAAATAAACTCTTTGTTTTATTATGCTCTGGGAACTGATTATAGGCATAAAAAAATAAAACAACTCATACATTCACGAGAGCTTATTGTATTATCAGGTAATACACCTGCCTCTCTGATAAATAGGACTCAGTAGAACAGTTAATAAAAGCTCAAGAGTTATTTGGTGCAGAAATACACCAGTATAAAGTTGTTCAAATGCAGTCTATGCTGATTTTTTTCATCATAAGAAAGGCCTTGAAATTCTAACAGTAATGGAACATATGCTTTCCTCATCAGAACAGAAGGAAGACATTTCATGTTTCCTATGGAACCTTTTAGGCACTCTAAGTCCCAGAAATTGGGTATGTGTGCAGACACACAGAAATAACAGCACACCCTAAATCACACTTGAGAATGGTTTGCAATTTCATGGAGTTCTTTCACACACATGACCTTAGGATTTTAACTGTGGCTCTGTGAGTGCAGCTGTACCATCTCTATTTCACTGATGGATGTGTGAAGCACAGAGACACCAAGAAACCTTCCTAGGCCCTGCAGCCATGGGGGCAGAGCTGGCCCTGGGACTCCACAGCCAGCTGCAGTTGCTACAATGTGGGAAATATGTTTGAATTCAAAGACACAGTGGACCCTTGACTTACAAACTCAATTCATTCCTGAGGGCTGGTTGTAACTCAGGTTGTCAATGGACAACTCAGGCTCTGCCATACTGCCTTCAAAGTCTCTCACCTGTACATAGGCAGATTGCAGTGTCCTTAGGGAGACACCTGCCTAGGATGTCTCAATTAACTCCATATGGGAAAGGATGTTGTAATGTTCCTTCCAGAGCTCTTTAAGGGTTAAATCTGTATCTGAGACCATCTGGAAACACACGTGGTCATCATTCAGGTCATAACTCAAGACTATGGTCATAAGTTAAAGCTAAAATTCCCATCACAAATCAAGTTGTTCATATGTCAGGCCAGTCATAACTTGAGTGTGTAGTGCAAGTGGTATTGTGTTTCACAAAATGGTAGATCAACGAATTCTTGAGCTAGACATGCCAGAAGAAAATGGCCACCCAAGTGTCCCAGGATAACCTTGTCAGTTTGTCTGTAGATGAGGTGTTCTGGAAACCTTCTGTAACATTTGGTGACTCTTCAGAGTTTTCTCTCCCCTTTTTTATTTTGCCATGGAGTTCTTAATTTCTGGCTGAAATAATTTTTCACTTATTTATGACTTTTTTATTTCTAATTTTCTTGGATTTTGAAGAATAACTGCTGATGAAATTCTAAGCATAATCCTTTCAAACCATATCTCTGAAGGTGCCTTACATATGCAATGGATTTAATCCTGAATAGCTCCTTGAAGTGAACGCTGTTCTTGTTGCTCATTTTATAGATGTGGAACTCTGAGATGGAGAAGTTAAGTGACTTGCTCATTCAGGCAAATAATTGCCTGGAATTCATCTCCATGTTTTCAGTCTGTATAAGCAATGTGCATTTTTTACTTGTAGGCTATTTGGGACTTTGGTATTTGCTATTTGGCATTTGTGCAAATGATTGAACTATAGAGTGTCATTGCTACCTATGCCCCAACTGAATTCCATACTATGATAAAGTCATTATCAGTGATAATTCTGATTAGGTCAAAATGAGGATTTGTCTTCAGGATTGAATTGAGTGTTGAAATACCCCAAGACATCAGAGTGCCTTGGAATACCTGGGATCTTGTTTGGCTTTTGATGGTTTGTAACTCTGACAAGTTCCTTTTTTCTTTTGAACCTCAATTTCTGTGAGGTCATTTCTTCTCTTTGCAAGTAATGGTCGGGATTTCTATTGTCTCAGACTGTCTTTTGTACCTAGAAAAGATGAAAAGGCCTAAAACATTGTGTCTTTGGGTGACAGGAAGGCTCTGGAAACAAGCATCATAAAGAATTACAGGATTAGAGAGATGTATTGTATACAAAAAGTGATTGAGGTTGTTAGAATAAAGTTAAGACCAGAATTATGCCAGAGCTGAGGAAGATGTAGCTATAGTGGAATTTGTAGCACACTGAAACTCATTTTCATGGCTATGAATTCTGTAAAAATTGACGAAATGGAGTTGACATTTTCCTTGCCTGTGAAACAAGACACTATGCTGTCATCTCACTTGCAGAAATTTAAAATTTAATGATGCCAAGTACTGGTGGCATTATGGAAAAAATAGTTGTCATGCATGGCTGGAAGAAGGATAAACAGGTATGTCCATTGATATTTTTGTAAGGCTTGGGGGCCTGAGATCTAGTCCAGCGGCTCAAGTGCTTGCCTGGTAAGCACAAGGTCTTGCGTTCGATCCCCAGTACAAAACAACAACAACAACAACAAAAAAAGTGAGGATATTTTGTAAGGCTTGTCTTGGACCAAACCAGTTCTACTCCTTCTTTCACTTATAGTTATCAAGAGTAACTGTAGACTGTGCTGTAAATGCAACTTCCTGAGACACAGAGGAACTGGTAGAACACCCTGGACTCTGTTCCATCCCTCCTAGAAGAGGGTATCTTACAATTCTAAGGCTCAGGGGATATGTTTCCCTAGTGTATGAAAACTCAGGCTGCTTTTCCGAGATCTTCAGATGCCAGGTGACCTGGAACACACACATAAGACTCCATTTATTCTGAGCATACAGAATATTCCTGGCCCATGAGGGATTCACCATGAACCCTAGGCTTTTGCTATCCCCTTTGATACCTGTCTTGTGAGCAGGAAAATTGCTCTGCTTAAAATGTGAATATTCTGTCCCACAGACTTCTTCAAGAGATAGTGTAACAGGTGCATGGTGAACTCACTTTGAAATGTTATGCATAAAACTGAGAATACAGGTGCCTTTTAACTGTGCAATCTTATGCTTAGAGAAACTCCTGACAATGTATTCTAGGCTACACGTGCAAAAGAGCCCACAGTGCCAGAGTGTTTTTAATGTCTTTTGGAGACTGGAAAATAAGCCTTAAGTGTCCAACGTTAGTCAAATGAAGAAAGAAAGAGTGCTACACTCATATGATGGGTTCCTCTAGAGTAATGCAAGAGGAAGAACTATAACTTTGAGACAGAGGAAAAATAACTCCTGACCTACTAGATGTCAGATGTGCTGAGTTTATGTACACTAGATATCAAAGAATGAATTCCAAGGGACAAAGGATGTTAAGAGTACAAGAGATTTATTAAGAGAATGCTCCTGAGAAACAGAAGTGCTCCTGAGAGGAATGTCCTAAGTCTGTTTTCCCACAAATGTATATAGAGTGTAATCACAAAGTGGGTACAATATGGCTCAAACTACAATCACCCAATAAGATTACAAGTATAGTCACTCAGCTAATACTGATCCACTAGAAAAGTGAGGCACATAGCAATGGGTTATGATGAGCATTATTTATGACTTCTACCATCATCTTAGTTACTTTCCACATTGCTGAGACAAAGTACCTGACACCTATAAGTTAAAGAAAGAAAGGTTTATTTTGGCAAACAGTTTGTAGAAGTTTCAGTCCATAGTTGGCTGGTTCCAAGGCCAGGTGGTATGGCAGAGGTGCATCACAGAGATAGGAGGCAGCAGAAGCAGCAGCATCAAGCATGCCTTTTCTATTTCCTTTCATAGTCCATTCATGCTTTAAGCCTGTTGATTGGTGCCACCTACACTGAGTAGGGTTTCCACTATCCACAACCAGAAATATGCTAATTCCAATCAGTGGCCTAACTTAGTATCACACACCATTAATCTCAGTATCACAGGCCCTAGGTGCAGCCAGCTTTGAAAAGCCCCACCTGTGAGCACATGAGGATTTGTTGGGGACATCCAGATACAAACAATAACGACTATAGAAAGATCAAAAGTATTTTTGGGAAGGGATGAGTCCAAATGTTTTGGTCACCTGTCTATGTGATGCCTTTGTGGGCCCACTGAACCAGGTAGTGCTAATTACAGTGTAATGCAGAGTTGCTATTTATCACCAATGAGGTATGCATGTTTGGCTATTGCATTGCCACCCTGAGGGCTGGCCTTCTTTGAATGTGCCTCTAGACACACTCTGGATGTGTTTTCATCTTCTGCACTGACTCCCTTGAGGGCCCTGTCTGACCATCTGCTAATTTTTACCTAACTTGGCTGTCTGTAATACTCCCCTCCCCTTCTAAGAGTA
>RJWT010046783.1:0-11411 GCA_004365215.1 Cuniculus paca | reverse complement strand
TTTGGATAAATTGAGATTGTCTTCTTAGAGGCCAACAGCAAGTTTGGAATTTCCATACAAAGGTAAAAGAGAAAAGGCTCAGCCGCATCAGAAGCGCACTGGGCTGCTGCTGACAGCACACGTACTGTGACCCCTGGCTGTGCTGGTCTGTGCCTTGGCTGCAGTGGAATGCCTGAGAGCATGGGTTGGCAGGCAGTCTTGGAGACGTCAGCGTTGGGCCTGATGCTGTGGGGTCTGTGGGGAAGGAGCACGTCAGAGGAGAGCTGGTAGCGCAGAGCCCCTGACCTCACGGCTGGGGCGCAAGAGATGCGGATGTGCCTGTGTCCCGGTGCCTCTTCCCCAACAACCCCAGCCACGTGAAGGCTCCCCGCCCTCTGTGTCTCTCCAGCTGGCAGTGCTGTCACCACGGGCGTCCGCCTGCAAGAGTGGCTGCGGAGGACCTCCGAGAGCAAGCAGTAGCATTGGCCACTGATGATAACGGGGTGCCGAAAAGGACGAGCCAGGGCGGGTCTGTGCAGCGCGCCCTTGGGCACTTCATGGGACTTGCGATTCGTAAACGCAGAACGGAGGGGAACTGGGATGAGTGCTGTGTTTAGCTTGTATCACCGTAGCTTGAGATAGAAGCACCGCTGGCACGATTAGACCGTTAGTCTCGCTTAGACCGCCAGGAAGCACCTCGATGACTTCATTTGCCATTGGGAAATGATGGGGAGAAAAGCGAGATCTGGGCACTTGGGGAATCAAGCAGTAAAAACTTCTACTCGCAACACCCGCAGTTTATAACGAGTCTCCGTATTACTCATTTAATTGCTATTTTCTAGTTTCCACTTTTGTGCTGCTTACAATGCTGCCTTCATAAGAGGAAGGACATTTAACAGGGTTATATTTGATTTGGAAAAAATAGCAAAACCCCACATTTCCTTCTTTTATGGTGAAAATAGCAAGTGTGAGTGTTTAAACATATTTTCTCTCAGCATTTTCTTCCATACAAAATTTAATGGGCGTAAGTTTTAAATTCTAGTCATATTCATGGCAGTAATCATCTTTTTAAAAAAAATCCGAAGGATAATTTTTTCCATTCATGTTATAATTGAGGTGTTAACAGTAAAGTATACCACTGTCAGATTTCAAAAGTAGATATGCAACTTTGAGCCAAAGTGTTCGTGTAAACCGAATTCATGCCACAAGGCTGTGGTATACACCTTAACTTGGAAAAAAAGTCTTGCCAAGACCGTGAACACTTTGTCATTTGATAATTTTATCCAGAAATCATATTTTAGAAAAGTTTTTGCAAATTTTAAATAAAAATACAATTCATGAAGTATTCTCATGCAACTTTTATATTTCTTACCAAATGGTATCACGTGATATCATTTCCAGTTGTTTTTAATAGAATTTTATGATGACATTGATTTTCAGGTATTAAATCTATAGACTCCCAGCTACTTATTGAGGATGTGAATATAATATTTGAATCTGTGATTTTTATTTTGCAATCAAACTTAAAGTATATTCAATACATTATAGGAAAATAAAATACATTAATATGTTCTAATGAACATTATTAGGTTTTCATGGGATCAACAGGCACTACTCACATACAATGTGGACATAGTTTTCTAAAAATAACATACAGCAGTGTTGATTATCCAACCTGATATTACCATTTTTATAACTTCAAAATCAAGAATTGGCCTTGAGATTATGCTAATTATCTTAAAAATAAAGGACTACATTTGGAATCATAAAGAGTTTATTTGTTTTCTCTCCCCCAACAGGAAGTATCATTGTCCTTTAGGGAAATGACAAACTGTAGAGCCTCAGGAAAATACAAGTAGGTTTTAAAGCCATTTTCCCCACAGCGGCGATTCACAGTCCATGTTCACAGCAGTGATGTGACATTACATGGTAAAAGGCGGAGAACCTTTGCCCTCTCACAGACCAGGGGCTGAGTGCACTTCCCTATGAATGCTGCCTGTGATATTCCAGGACCCGATCTGGGTAGCTACACAAAGGTAATCCCGTCTTTCACAAGAGTCTGTCTGTGAAGGCCCTAGGAATACCTGCAGGTGCTGGTTTTGCTAAAATTGTGAAGCATGTTTTATGTATGCATTTCCTATTCTTACAGGAATTATTAAAATCCCATTGGCAATTAATAAACATGTACAGCTTTACAAAATTTTTATCAGAATTTTAAAAAGACATGGTCAAATGGAGGCTTAGGTATGGTTATTAGATAAGCAATGTGCTAACTGAATTAGGGTAATTTAAACTTTTCCTCTTTTTAAAATTTATAATACTAGGCATTTATTTTGGACATGATAAGTTGTATTTCATCCTATAGTGCATAGATCCTACAAGGTACGAAATGTACATTGTGTCAGGTGATGTGAATTATAAAAATAAGGTACATTTTACATACTGCCCTGCTCCATGATATTAAGCTCTCTTTGTGTTGTGAGGAATGATGACAGATATTCATGAACTTACCTAGTCTTCCTCATTGGAAGAAATCTTTTCTAGCTCCCTGAAATTAATCCAGGGGATCATGAGTATTGGAATTGGATTATTGCCAGTTAGCCAATGGGAATGTGGTCAAGGCATGACATGAAAATTGCCTGAAATGTCTTTAAAAGTAGCAGTCAGCATAATGCTGTATTACTTCCCAGGGACTTCCCAGGAGACCATATAATATAATCCATTTCCACTAATGCACTCAAATAGGTTTTCACGGTATGGTGTCTAAGTCAGATATGCAAGGATCCAGTTGGACGGCTGGCCTCTGCCTGTTGTCGGAGGAGATCAATGTTGGGTCACCAAGACACTGTTTTGCTACTCCTTGCATGCAGTCCTGCAGTGCTGAAGGAGGAGAAACCATCCCTCGGCACTCAGCTTGTGCCTGAAAAGATCAGCAGGGTACAGAAAGGAGAGCGCAAACTCTTGTATCTGACAAAGGACACATGTTTTCCCCTGACATTTCTAAAGCAGTCCCATGCTAGTAGTATTTATAAATTTGTCAAGAGTTTGGGAAATAACTACCCTAAAATATTCAAGTAGTTGAGTTCAAGTCAGTGTCTGAGCACGGCGTGGAGAACATCTGTTCACTGCATTCAAGTGAGGAAGCTGCTCTTCCAAATGTCGAGGCTGTGACAGCTCCCCATAGCCTATGGCTCTCCAAGGAAGGCAGACAGAATCCACCAGTATCACTCATGTTCGGAAAATCCCAAAAGGGTTGACACCCTAACACATACATGATGTGATGTCTTGATGCACACATCCTGAGTTATTATCACACAGTTGCTTTTATGTGTATGTGGCAAAAGTAAAAGCATCAAAAGTTACTGACTTAGCAAACTTTCCAAATAAAATACAGTGTTATTCACGATGTACCCATTAGATGAGGAAATGCACACCAGGTTTGAGTTCACCAATGTTTTCCCATTCTTTGTCTAAGTTTCTGGAACCCACTGTTTCACTCCATGCATTTATGAGCTTAAATTATTTACCTTCTGCAAACAAATGATATGTAGTATTGGTTTCCTGAGTCTGGCTTTCATTTAGAATGGTGTTCATGTAGCATAATTTCTTATTTCATTTAGTGCAGTGTTGTCGTAAAGGACAGGATTCTGTTCTTTTTAAAGCCTGAATAGTATCCCACTGTGTCCGTGTACCACCCTTTCTTTATCCTTTCATTGGTCTGCAGACACTGAAGTTTGTGTTTCTTTCTTTTTTCTATGACTTGACTCTTGCGAATCATGCATTGTCACTGAACGTGGGGAGAGTGTTTGTCTCTAAGAGGTGTTCGTTTCAGTTCACCGTTTCTATGCTCAGAAGAGCGATGGCTGGGTTGCAGGATAGTTCTTACTCTGGGGGGCAGTGTCCATGCCATGTTCTATGAGGGCTGAGAAACCGGCACCATAGCTCGCTAGCGCCCCTTGTCGCTATGCCCTCTGTTACCTCTTGTATCTCTTCTCCTTTCAGCCATCCTAGCAGGCATGAAGTGGAATCTCCTTTTGGTTTCCATTTTTACCTCCCCAGTGACTCCAGAGGTGGGCATCCTCCAATTTATATATTTCAAATTGCTTTGAAATCTGCGTGAACTGCCATAGTCAGATTTGTTGTTTTTTCCAATTGATAATCCTGGATACATTCCCGCCTCTCCTTAGGTAATAGTATTAGAGGATATTTCTATTAATCTAGACACACATAATTTTTACTATGTAATTATCAAATGAAATTTGTTTTTATTGCATGTTGAACTTGATACCAGACATGTGGACACAGGATAAGGAAATCACCATCCCTATTTTGAGTCTTGCACATAGGTAGGAACAAGTGCTATTAATAACTAGGTGACACTTTGGCAAGAACTTTGCCACAAGGGCTACTGTTGAGTGACACTGCGGGTTCCAAAGTCTTTCATGGTCCCACTTAATCCTCTGTGAACCTGAAGGGCTTATTACAAATGAGTCTACAGACATCAAGACCACACACACATACATGTGTAATATATATTACATGTATGGATACACATACATTACATACATGCATTATATATATGTATATTCAGTTCAGTTCAAATATAAACTGTCTTTCTGTGCAGTAGGCAGGACAAATTCTACTGCTTGCGAGTCACAGGGTTATGAAAGTTGAGACACTTGGTCAGGGTAGTGGAGTGTTAGTACCAAGATGGCAATGGAAATGTGCTTTTGGGAATTTACCACTCCATGGCCTTAACTTTGGAAGGGAATTTAAAGTCATAAAATATTCATCAAGATAATCTTTCAAAAAGTTCAGATTATAAATACTCCAATTAAAGAAATTATTTTAATCTTTTACTTCAAATGAAAATCAATAGCTATTAGCAGTACATTTAATCATTTCTCATATTTTCTCTATGATAAAAATATTCTTTTATACCTTTCATCTGAAATAGTTTTGAGAAGAAGCAATGCAACATACTTTCCATGGAGCTTTAGTTTCCAAAAATGTTGCATTCTGTTTCTATTCTGATTAATAAAATGTCCCAAGAAGTCAAAAATTTCCCTTTATGATATGCACATACTCAGCTTTGAGAATCCAAAATAGCAAAATCCCAAACCACAAGCCAACAGGTAGTATCTCACTTTATTAAAAATTTTTATTTTATAAAATTCTCCCTCGCAGATCATTTCTTTAAAGATTTAACAATCTACAGTAAGCACTTAAATTCCAAAGGAGTGTTTTATTATTTTGCAGGTAAAATATAGAGGAAAAAAACTTAATGTGAAGTTGTTAATAATTACCAAGAAATGGTAAAATCGATCAAAATTGGAGTCGAATGCATGTATGTGAGACTTATCTAGGGTATTCTTTTTCAAAGTTTTATGGTATTTTAATGAGATAAAATGTTATTTACAGATGCGAAAGGCAGCAGTACAGCCTCTCAAAGGGAAATAATAATTTATCCTTTCAAAATCATAAATGCTCATTGGGAACACTTTAAGTAATTTAAAACCCCCTAGCTTTTACTGAAATTCATAAATTAAATTACTTTCATCTGGGAGAACAAATAAATGGAAATTTAGGTTTTGAACAAAATAGGAAAAGCAGCCACATTTATATTTACTGTACCCATCTAAAGCACACTCATCCCAAAATTCTTTTGTCTTTTTTAAAGATTTTAATGATTCTTAAAAAATTTAAGAAATCTAATTGCTAAAGATTCTTAAGGACTAATCTGCTTATAAAACTGTTGAAGAAATCAGAGGTCTACTTTCAGACAAAATGAAGGAAAACAATAGTTAGCTTTTATAGATACTTACGTATAACCTGGAATATCGGTGGGGGGGCATTGGAAATTTGCAATCCCATTAAAATTACCGTATTTCCTTGATAACTTCAGTCACAGATGTAGCAGTCACAAAATCTAAAGTTTAAAACAGGAACTTGCATCATGGGCATCCTCCCCTGTCCTCTGTGTACCCACAGCTGATCCCTGGCCCCAACCCCAGGCCCCAGGCACTGATCTCTGGTCTGTGTTGACCTGCTAGAGCTTTTGGAGCCAACTGTGTTTTGACCAAGATTCTGCCTCCATTTTTCTACGAGTGCCGATATCGCAGAACTCTCTCTGTCATTTACTGATCTTTTTCCCTCCAACGCTGGTGTGCCAAAAATCTTTCTTTTCATATCAACACACTGAATTTTCTCACTCTTTCCTGATGCCACATAGTGTTTAAGGATTCATCTTTTTGCTCATTTATATCTTGGTGCATTTTGGGCATGCTCAATGTTTTCTTAAACTTGGTTTGAGGGTTTTTGTTGTTGTCAACTTTATCCTCTCATATTTTAATACTTTAATAAACTCAAGAAACCTTCTAATGGATTGGTATTTTGAGGAGAATTATTTTATGGTAATTTGCTTTCTGTTAGTTGATTGAATTCTTTTTTAGAATAGGTTTCTTATGTGGATTAAGATTATGAACATAAATAAATCATAGTAGATGTTTACCTCCACTTTTCCATGTTTATTCACTTTTATTTCTTTCTTTTATATAATTACCTTTCTTATTAACTCATCTAAAATATTTTTTAACCCATTTAAAATATTAAATGAAAGTGGTAAGCCTTGTTTAGTTCTCGTCGTTAGGGGTAATCTCTGTGAGATTTCACTATTCAGAGTAAGACAGTCAGAGGTGCTCTAGATGTATTTTGCCATGTTCAAGGAGTATCATTTTATGTAAATTTTAGCAACAATAATGATGAAATTTTCATAATATAAGAAATCAGCGTATGTTTAATTTAGTAGATTTTACAAATTTTCCTATTTTCACCTCACTCATTTGCCTTTATTATCTTTGCACCAATGTGCTAACAATCCTATCCATTGAGAATAATTAAATAATTACACTTTGGGCATTTGGGGCCGTGTGAGGAGATTGCCCTTGGGTTCGAGGTGTGACGCTGTGCGGTCAGAGGGTCTCTAAGTGTGACCTTTAAGCCTCTTCTGCTGGGACCAGCTGCTGCTGGGGTGTGCGTCCTGGCCCCTTCTCGTGCCGCTCAGCCTTTTCTGGATCAAGTGGGGCCCGCCAGCTCCACCCACTCCCGCGGGTTCTCGCTCCAGCGTGGATGGCGAGCTCCCTGGTCCCCAGGTTGTGAGAACCCGGGCGTGTGTGTAGGAGTGCGTGTGCAGGGCGCTGACCTCCCCGCCTCCCCGCAGGAGGCGCGGATGCTGCCCTGGACCCCACTGCAAGCCCTATCCCCAGGTCCTCCTGCCCGAGCCCGGGTGCCGCTGACACAGTTTCTCCGGATGATCACGTTCTCTTGTGGAGCATGGAAAGAATATTTTGAAGCACATTAGGAATAGAGTTAGATGTTCTTTTTCTTATTGATTTTTATGGCATTTGGGAATAAACGGGGTGGGGGCGGGGGAGGTGGAAATCTGTAGAAACCGTGCCCTAAGCAAAGAAGTATCAGTTTTTGCTTACGTGGAATTAAACTGTTTAGTTTCCTGAACCTATTACAGTCATTTTTAAAAACCTAGATGCCAGTTTGTTGCCTACTGTTCTGGAGAGTCAATTCCGATCCACATGCAGGTATGACCCGGCCCTGTCCAATCCCTGAGTTGCTATGCCCTATCTGTAAATCAAAAACAGAGAAGCAAGCAAACACGGCAGACAGGACACTGCCGGCCGCCTTTCTTCGTGGAGACTTTAGTTAAGTCTCCTGCACAGGCTGAAAGCCATCTTGAAGAATGCTCTAATTGTGCAGACTTACTCGAAAGTGAAAGTCAATACTTTCTTCAGAGTCGGGACAGGACAGAGATTCAGAAGAGCTTGTGTTAATCCTCACTCTACTCCTCACTAGAACATATTAACTTGGTTTAGCATCTGTGAATAAAATTCCTGTGTCAAATGAACCCGTGTAAGCATAGGCAACGGGTACTTAAGTATTATGAATTATTCAAAAATATTTTATTAATAACTGAAAACTTCTGCCTTCCAGATATTCTTTTCCATTTACAAATCTAAGAAAAATGTCTGTTTGCTATTAGTCTTCCAAATTTTAAAGTATTATGCAAACATTTTATTTTTAATAAAACATGCAAACATTGTAGTTTTACAGCCAGCATATGCTATAAATCACACTGACAGTATCAGCAGATAAACATATCTCATTTTTAATAAAATGGTAGTAGGGGCTAAGGGAAGAAGGGGTTGTTACTAAAGTTTACAGGAGGAAAATATATCATTTTCTTTCTTGTCTCTTCAGTCCCAGGTTAGGTTACACCGAGTAACACTGGCACACCTTCTTCCCTTCCACACTTAGTGAATACACATAAAGGCATTGGCAGAGGTGTCCAAGAAGCCAAGCTTCGTGTGCAGGAAGATCCTACAGGTCTGCGAAGCCTCATAGGAGGGGGCTCTGGGTCCTGGCCATTCACTGGCAGCACACAGGACCACAGAGAGATTCTCCTTGGGGCTGTGCTCAGGTTGAGCGCCCAGCGTTCCTCCTTTGCGCAATCCAGGTTGACTCTGAGATGGATTCAGGAAGAGCTGAAGGTGGAGAGGGTCCCCAAAAAGCAACGAGAAGGAGATCTTGTCATATGTGTGTCAAGAGCAGAGAGAGACAAAAAGTGTAAGGCAGGCAGAATGAGGAGGGAATCCCACATTCGTTCTCTGTGTGCAGGGTCAGAGACCAATGCCGAAGCATGCTCCCTTGAGAGACTACTCCGGAGTGGTGAGCCCACGTGGGCTTGTCTGTGTTCCCAGTGTGTGTGGAGGAGGGGCAGCTGCTGAGAGAGGAGGTGTTCGTTATCTGTCATTTTATTCACAACAAAATTGTCCAAAACTACCCCTAGTATGTCAGCAACATTGCGACACCGAGAAGATGCAAGTCCTCAACTGTGTTTCCTAAACCTCACAGCCATATTCATCTCCTGTCTATGCATTTGTTTTTTATGGGACTGCATGCAAAAGGAATATGCAATTTGTTTGAACAAAATTACTAGAGGAACAACAACCCTTTGTTGTGAGTCATGTACGTGAACTTCCAAAAAGAAGAGCAGGGAGTGACCGTTGGCCAGCACATCCACTTTTAGCAGCTTGAGCGTAGGGTCTGGTGTGCTGTGGTACATGATGCAATATGTTTGGATAGTTTTGTGTGTACAAGAAACTTTACATATTTGTCATAAATATGAAAGGACAACTTTGGCACCTGTTTTCATCGCTTTCTTCTCTCTGGGCAAAATACCCAAAACTCAAAAGTTAAAAGCGATGAGGTTTATTTGAGCTCCTGTGTTTCCGATGTTTGGGGCCATGATCAGCAGGCTCTAAGGCAGAGACGCCATGGAGAAAGAACCTGTGGCAGAGGAAAAGCCACAAATGCCATGCTGGCCAGGACCCATCTAGAGGAGGGAGTGGGGTCACACTCCACCCCTGAGACCAGTCTCCAGCCAGCCCCGCCTCCTAACAGCAAGGCAACCTGCCTGAGAGCTTTGGCAGTCATTCTGGGTCTAAGTCACAACCCAAGGCCACTGCCATAGTACAAGCAAAGCTGTTGGTAGCGTAGTCCAGAGAGCTAGGGATGGGGATGGTAAGGTGAGCTCCTGTTGAAAGAACAAAAATAATGTACTGGAACACAGATATGTGAGAGAAAGAGGGACCCAAGCGGACCCCAAGGTGTTGGATCAAGCACCCCAAAGGACAACGAAGGTGCCATGATTAAAGTAAGTCTAAGGGAAAAAAGATTTGGGGAGGAAAATCCAGGAACTGGTTTGCGCAAATGGTAAGTTGCAGGTGTCTAGTGCATAGACGTGAGGAGTCACCCCTGGGAAGTCTGAGGCTCAGATATAAATTTGAGGATTATCAGCTCATAGGTAGTGCTTCAGCAGTGAAGCCAGATGAGATTGTCAAGGGAACTTGAGTTAATGGAAAGAGAACAAAGCTATATGCAGTAAATTTTTATATATTCCACTTTCAGCATTGCTTTCCAACTAGGCTTTACTTTATGAATTACTTAGTGTAAACCAACAGGGGATCCTGTTGAGCTGGCTTTACTTAACCCTTCGTATCTGTGTGACAGTCAAACGCATCTAGATAACTTACAAACCCAAATCCATGAGGACTCTCTGATGTGTGTCACTTTTCTCCTCTCTTATTTCCCTGTGAAATAATAAAATCACTAAAGCATAGTTAGCTTACACTTATATTTGCCTTATTAGCTTCTGGAACTGAACTGTAAGTGATTGGAGGATTGGAGTAATTTTGGATCATTTACTGGACTTGTTCAAATAATGGTTCCATGATTAACAGACAAATTATCCTTGAAATGTTTAAATGATATGGAAGTGTTGCCCCTTGGGATTGGAAAAGAAAACACAGCCTAATTTTCCAAAAACAGCAAAAGAATATATCTAAATACCTCCCCAAAGGTCTTTTAGAGACTATGGTAAAATTATACAGCTATTGTAATTGTTTTCATCTTTCTTTGTCAGTTTTATTTGAAGGATTTTATATAATGTTAAGTGTATTTTAATTCCGATGTGATTTCCTTGTTACTTGGCAGGGATTTAAATTCCAGAATGTATATAACCTTCATTTTCTTCAAATGACAGTAAACGGAGACCACTGAGCCTTTTTGGAGAAAGCATCATGCTTTGATTGAAAGGATGTGGTCATGTGTCATTACACTCGTCTAATCCCAGCAGGCTGGGATGTGGGTGCCTAGGTTACTTTTCTCTCCTTGTTAAGACAAACTGCACCCAAAATGAAGGAAGGAAAGGTTTATTTATCTTACAGTTTGTGGAGGTTTCAGTCCATACTCAGCTGGTTCCAAGGCAGGGTGGCATGGCTGAGGGGCAGCCATTCACTGCGGCTGCAAGAGACAAGAGCGAAAGGGCACCAGGGAGAAAACACACCTCTGTCCCCCCCTTACATTGTATGCCAGCTCCACCCCTGGGTGGGTGCAGCACTCACACCGCCAATCCCAGTGCTAGATAACAAACCAATCACAAACCCTGGACTCAGCTGCCTCCATGACTGCCCGAGGCTTGGGGGGCCACCTAGACACAAACCGTAGCAGTGGGCAGGAAGATCCGGAGTACAAGCCTGGCAACCTAGCAGCTTAGTGAGACCTGCGCCAGAAAATAAAAAGAGGTGTCGGGCTGGGTGTGTAGCTCAGTGCAAAGGCCTGGGTTTAATCTCCAGTACTCCTTGAAAGAGAGAGAGAGACAGACAGACAGAGAGAGACAGAGAGACAGAGAGAGAGACAGAGACAGAGGAAGGGAAACAAAGAAGGAAAAGAGGGCAGAGAGGGAAGGAGAGAGGGAATAAAGAAGGATGTGAATTTGAATTTCAGCCTTGTCATAATCCTGTAAAGTTAGAAAAGGTCCCATTTTGTCTCTGAGCTGCATCTCTGTTACATTCAATTGA
>RJWT010046782.1:0-11401 GCA_004365215.1 Cuniculus paca | reverse complement strand
CTAAGCCATGATATTTGGGTAGGTGTATTTATTAAGTACCTTTTCAAGTTATGATAGTTTTCAGTTTACAACAGGTTTATCAGGACATATACTCATTATCCTAAATCAAGACACATCTGTAGTCAGATATCACTCTATTCATCTCTACTAAATACCTCAGATTATCTAAACCAGGAAAGTAATGTCCCTCCCACTGTGTGATCACAGGCCCTGAGCCAGCACACATAGCTCAACATGACAGGATGGTGTGGGTTTCACCCACCACCCCTACCAGTCAATATGTAGGTCAGACAAGCTGGGCCCCCATGCACCCCACACCAGAAGTGCAAGGTTTGGCCCATTCCCAAACACGTTTTATAGGTTTTCTGACACTTAGTATCTCTATTTTATATTCAGCTCATTTTTTGTGCAGACAGTCTCCTTTTAGAGAGCAAACATCAGCTTCTGACAGACATTTTGCCCAAATGGAAGTACACTGTCTCCACACACAACACACGTTTGGCTTTGTGGGTCACTTCTGCGGTTCTGTGCCTCCCTTGCCTGAGCCCATGTTTCTAAACTGTCCACATCATGAAAATTAATGTAACTACTCTCTCTGTGCATTCCCGCAAAACCACTTTTTCTAATGGTCTCCGCTGATGAGTAGTAGCACACATGCTGAATTATAAATATTGCAGTCAATTAACAATTAGGTGAAATTAAGTGTAACCCTCCAAGCAGCTTGTTCCAGAAATGTGGATGATTATGACTCTAAGCTCATATGTCGTTGCTGTTGTTATTTGCTTTCTTTTGTACTTGAAGATGCTCTGTTGCTTTCTTTGCATTGACTTCTAAAAATCCACTATTCTGCCTGCTATCTTTGAAAGTCTCTCATTATTCCTGATTTCTCACACTGCAAATTCCTAATTCATATTCATCCCACTTCACCAAATTAAAAAAGAAGCTACAAGATTAATGGACTTTGAAGGGTGTGTTTCTTCCTTAGGACACATTGAAGTGTCTGATGTATGAACTGGACATTCTCTGGCCTTGGACACTCTAATTGCACACTATATAATAATCAATGTAACAGCATAATCACCTGTTAGTAGTATTTGTTCCAGTGGCTGGGATCTTTTCTGATTCCATTGGAGGAAACAGCATGGCTAAAAACTATTGTATATTGACTATCTACAAGCCTCCATTAACACACTTAAATTACTCCAATTTGATAATCAACAGCCATAAAAACTCTCCCTGTCTTTCCCATGTTGTGGGGTATTCTAACTAATTCTAACAACCTATAGTCATGCTATTTCATAGGTCAGGTGTAAATCTTCAAGTGTGTTCAAATGTTTTTATGACATCTTTATTGCCAAATATATGCAAAAACACACATTATTTATTCACACGAATTAATGAAAGAATAAAAACTTGTGTAATTATGTATACAAAACTTAGCCACATCTATAATGAAGAGAAAAAAAATCACTCGTTTCTTACTTATTTTGTGGAAATAACCTGTTTTACACTAGCTTACAAACAAAATATAACATAGCAGAAAAAAGTCTCAGTTAACTTTGAAGAGGCACAGGCCAGTGCCCTATTTCTACCTGCCAAGTACTAGCTAGATCGCTTCAGACAGGTTGCTTAACACCTCCAAACTGGCTTACTCATCTTTGGAGTGCAGAGAATTATCTGCTCCCAAGAGGCCACCATTAGGTTCCTCCTGTGGTTTGCACACTGCCTGGAATGTGACCATGGTACTTTCCAAACTGCTTTATTGTATACAATTCCAGTTTCCATCACAACTGAGAGATAAATAGAGCAGCCATTATTGTTGCCGTTTTATAGATGAGGGCACAGAGGCACTCAATAAGGAAAAGCCCCAAAGTGACACCTTAAATAAATGAGCCTATTCCTGATTTCATATTCCTGTTAGCACAAAGCCCTTTCACTACACTCTGATACATATCATGCAAAAACCACCAACACATTTCTCCTTCTAGAGAAAAGAAAGTACCTCATTTCTTTCTAGCAAAAGGAAAAAACTGTTTATTAACATCAGGAAGGACAAGTGAAAGAGAATTCCTGCCCTTCCAGCATTTACAATCCTCAAAAGAATTGAGTATAAGAAATAAAATAGTATAGGACACAAAGGAGAAGAACATGACTACTACACATTCAAGGTAAGGACCTCTGCCAGGTGAGAGAGACATCAGTGAACCACTTGTGTGGCTGGAGCCCAAGGTGCAGGACCTGAAATGACAGGATATAGAGATACAGAAGACAGCACTGGCTACCAGTATTTATTTGTGCAGCAGGCATTGGCCAGGACCATAAGAGATGCAAAACACCCATCTAAAAACTCAAAGGAAGGATACCAAGGTCTGTCTGAGTTATCGAAAAAGCAGGAGGCAAAGGGTGGGCTTTGGAATGGTCTTCAAAGGAAAGTTTGGCCCTGAGAAGTCAGCTTCCATGTAGTTATAGTTTAGATCTAAATGTCCGTGGAAAGTTTTGTGTGTTTCGAGGTGAGGCTTGGGAAGATGGCTGGATCGTGGGGGTGCTACACTCCTCAGAGGAGCGTAGTCCACAGATGAGAACTTAACTGAATGTGCTGTTAAGAGACAAGGCCTGGTCAGACAACGTGGGTCACCAGGGTGTGTTCTTGTCCCAAGTTCCTCCCTTTTCTTCTGCTTCCTGGATGCTATGGAGTGAGCAACGTCCCCTCACCATGCTCTTTTTCCATGATGTTTCTCCCTGGGAGCCAACTGAACTTGGATTGAATGCACTGAAATTGTAAGCCAATTAACCTCTCCTTTAAGCTGTGAGTGTGATGCAGTGATGAGAACATGACTACTACACATTCAAGGTAAGGACCTCCTCCAGGTGAGAAAGACATCAGTGAACCACTTGTGTGGCTAGAGCCCAAGGTGCAGGACCTGAAATGACAGGATCGAGAGTGATAGAAGACGGCACTGGCTACCAGTATTTATTTGTGTGGCAGGCATTGGCCAGGCATTATATACATCTCAAGGACTCAGACTAACACCCCAAAGGTGTTAGTCAGTGAAAAGCTAGGAGTTCATTAGGATGGCAGGTATCCAAGGGCAGCCCTGTGCATCCAGAGGCTACCTCAGCATGCTCCAGCATTTGCTTTGTGGAGCATTCACACACACATGAAGTAGAGGTGGCCTTAAAAATCTACAGGGCGTCACTAAACAGGGCAAAGCAGGCATACTGGGGAGGGAGCTTTCAAGAGAATGTGAGAAAAAAAAGCACACGCATGGCCATATAAGTCACATGGCTTAAATCCCTAGAACATCCCAAGAGGGGAAATAATAATTTATGAAGACTGCACAACCAGGAATGACAGACCCAGGATTTAAATCCATAGCATCTCTTGTCTAATTTTTGCCACCTGCATACTATGTAACATCAGAATCCATACTCCACTTCCCCATGCTTCAGTTTCTTCTCTGAGAAATAGGATACAATGCTTGTACTTTTTTTTTTCTCATTAGGATGAGTGAGCTAATGTGTATAAAATGTTCTGAATACGTCCTGGCACATCATGAGAATTACGAATGTCTGTCAAATAATCACAATGACTCTGACTCCCAGCCCATATTGCTTCTTTCAAAGTATGAAGTGAGAAAGCCCAGAGCTATGAAATACCTTACTGTCTTCTGAGAACCTGGGTCAGAACAGGATAGAAAAGCCAGGCAGGGAGAAAGAATTGTGCAGTTGATAGAAAACCAACCCTCTGCCTTAAGGGAAGTACTGGAAGATTATAGAGCGGTCTCAGGTCTTTAAATTCTCTTACAGTGTGGGACACTCTGCATTCTCATACATAAATTCTCACGCAAGGAGAAGTAAGAAGCATGCGTGTCCCCGGTGAAAGCACCTATATCTACCATTTTCTTTCTGCAGCTCTGGCAAAATATGTGCAGCAACAAACCAATGGCCATTTGTTGGACAGGTTCTGTATTTAAATTACAACTCTTTGGTGTTTGTTATGCCTACTCCTATGGGAAGATGAAAGGCTGTGTCCTTAATGCTCTCTTAACAAGGCAAAACAGACTGTTGCGGTCCAACACCACGTGTGTTTCTATTATGTGTCAGTCGCAAGGAAAACTGTAAGCCTTACAAACTGTGAGGTTTTCCACCAGTTATTTGCATTTTTGTCATTAGTGCTTTACACGGAGCACAGCTTGAGGGGTTCAGAGGCTGAGATGGGGGCCCGCATCCTGCTAAGGATGCAAGAAGTTAAGGAGGACTCCTGACACCGGTTTCAAAGCACCCTGCCTCCCTCTGGTGGCCTTAGGATTTTATGCAAGTTTGCAGGAAGAGATACGCAGGGTAAAATATTTTAAGGAAAACCACTCTGAGTCACCTTATTTATGAAACAACACTCAACCCAAGAAAAAAATCCAATACAGCAAATAATTTTTTCTGCTTTGTGGTTTTTGCTTCTGAAGTGACTTAAAATAAAGTGATTTAGTGAGTCATTGCTTTTTTTAAAGGATTAAAAGACTTCATTTAGGGCCTTTCAGAGGTTGACATAGATCACATTGATGACATTAAACAATAAAATAATGAATTTTTTATATGTATGTTTTACACATGTTGCACTAACATGTCACTCAGAATATACAGTGCTGAACTGGCCCTGGCTCTACTTGGGATGGACACCACAATTGTTCCCATTTCATTGGCAGGCAGAGGGATGTTGTGCAGCACAGCAAGTACAGTAGGTGGCAATACCCAAATTCAAATGCAGACTATCATCTACAGGGGCTCTGCACAACCACCATATGACAAGGGTGGGCACAAAGGTGAGGTAGATATTACTCAGTTTAGTGGACAACTGATGGTTTTAAATTTATCAGATCTAATGATGGGCATGATAAGCACATTTGCTGAATTTCAGGATTAAGAGCAGCTTTGTGCTTAAGCAAGCCAAGGCTCTCTAGAATGCAAGTCAGGACAGACAACATGCTTGACATCTGCCAGTTACATCCCCAGCCCTTTTATTTTTTATTTTAGACAAGGTCTCACTAAGTCACTAAATCGCCCAGGTCAGGCTCAAAATCATGACACTCTGCCTCATCCTCACAGAATGCTGGGATTACATGTGTGAGCCACCATGCCTGGCTATGTTTTCAAAGTGCATACGGTCCCTGCATGTGCTCAGGGGCATCTCTGACTTTCACAGGTCTGGCCACGTAGCTCCTCACTCATCAGAACTGATTCAACAACAGACTGAAGAAGGGCAAACATGTAATGGAGTAATTCACTCAGATTTCTAGTTCCTATTCATTCTTAAATATCCTATTGGGTTGAGGGCTTGGATTTTGATGTGGCCTGGAAGTCACAGTCTCACCAAAATTCCTATGCTGAGATACACGCAAGGCGACGTTATTAGGAAATCATGTGGTTAGAGCTTTCATGATTGGGATTAGTGCTCTTAGCAAAGAAGCCACAGACAGTACCTAGCCATTCTACCAGAAGAGAACACAGCCAGCAGATGTCTTTTATGAAAGCGAAAGCAGGATTCACCATGCACTGAAATTGCTGGCACTTTGATCTTAAACTTCCAGACTCTAGAACTGTGAGAAATAAATGCATGTTTATAAGCCACCTGTTTATGGCATTTTGTTACAGTGACGCAGACTAAAACATATGCCTTAGCTGCAGCTCCAAGAGTTGAGTGCAGAATGGTAAACAGAATAACATATTTTTTCCATAAATAAACAAAAACAGAACAAAAATACTAGAGCTATTGCTAGAGCAGTGTTTCTCAAAATGTTGTTCAAGAACCTGGGAATAAGTTAGAGACACAAATTCAGAGCGCACCCTGGACCTCCTGGGAGGATTTTGGCAGAGGCCCTGTAATCTGTGTTTGAACATGTTGCCCAAGTGATTCTGGTACAGAGAAAGCCTAAGTATTATGACTTTGGAGACAGGAGCGCCAGGCCCAATGTGACCACCCCCCATGGTGATCAGATCAGCAAGACCCCCTGGGACAAGTGGGAACCACCCTGACTAAGCTGAGGGCCTGGTCTGAGGCTGGATTCTGGAAGAGATGCAGAGGTAAGAAGAGGAGAAATGCCTGTTTCAAGGGCAGGCCCAGCACAGAGGTGACAGCTTCTTGCTGTGGCAGCTTTAGTGGGCCATCAGCTGCTGCTCTCTGAAGCTACAATCTCTTGAGCTCTTCTCCCCCCTTCTTCCTCCTCACTGATCATTTCTGCCTTCTTCTTGTTGGTAAGAGAGCATCACTCAAAGGTTAGGCTTGATCTTATTATTCTTTCTGTATTCTCTCCCTTGGACACTGCATCTTCCTTCTCGCTGCAACCATTACCACAAAGAGTGAGATAAAGGCCTAAACCCAAGTTGAATCCTCCAGCCCTCACTCACTGAAGAAGCCTCCAATCTTATTTTCCTACTGACATTTACACTATAATTCAATAAATATCTTTTTAGCTCTGAAACTGTGGCTACTTGTTATTCCAGATACTTTTTGTCCCTATTCTTTATAAAAAGAATCTTTTTTTTAACTGTACACCTGGAAACTCAGGAAAACACATTGTATTTTACAAGCTCCCTTGCAGATTGGTGTGAAATGGGACTGAGTTCAGGTCAGTAGAAATAAACTAAAGTGGCAGCTTCCAGAATATTCCTTCAAAGGGAGCTGGCACATCAGACACAGAAAATTAAATATCACATGGTTTCTCTCATATGAGAAACCCAATTATAAATAAATTAAAATTAAAGTTAAAGCAGACTTTTTGGTGTAGAAGAAAGGGATCAGAGGAAGAAAGAGGGAGGAGAGTGGGGAAAGGTGGCTAAAGATGAGCAGGACATGCTGTATACATGTACCAATTCTTCAAGCCAATGTAAGTATCACGTATTGCAATCATATACCAATAAACAAAAGAGAATTTCTACACACCCTCCACTCCCATTTTCTCCAGCCTTTTCTCCTTGTTAACAATAATGCAGAAGTTAACAACTGGATCTGAAGCAATCATTTTGGGGGTTGGGAGGTAACCGTGTGAATGGAGGTGGAATAAAGTGGGGAGAGTAGCAAGAAGGAAGCTGGGTCACACCAACCCTGGACTTTCCACCTCCAGTTCCTATTTTATCAGATTTTCAAACATTAGTATTACATGCACAAGTTTCAGCTATGTGCAAGGCACTATGATGTCACTGGGGTACAGTGGTGAGAAGGATAGGCACGGAGCCCTTGCTGAACTCACTACCAACAAGAAAGAGGATCAGCAGACACAGCCACAACGATGTGACGCATGTCACCCAGGAAGATGAGCATGGTGCTCACCTGTTTTCAGTAGCAGTGCTGGTGACTGTCTTAGTACTGTCATTCTGAGCCACTGTACATGAGCCATGGGAGACAGCAAATGAGTAAAAGCGATCTCCAGCATCTCTACCTCTCAATATGGGTGAAAGGCAGTGCTCCGTAACAAAAAGAAACTCAAGTAAAGCAATGACCCTGAAATGAAGACCCAAGGCTTGGACATGGGAAATCAGCAGGCCATGGACACAAAGAGCCTAAGAACTTTGTCACCCATGATGGCGAGGAAGAAATCAGTCTCCTAGAGCCATGGGAATTACTAACAGCCAATGTGAACATACTCTCACTAGGTAGAGATGGGACAACTCAAACTTCAAGTTAGCCAGGGCTGGGGACCAAGTAAGTCTTCAATACATGGGATCTTTGGGGGATATTTATGATCTAAAACATAACAATAGAGAATGAACTCATTATGTTAAGAACTAGTTAGTATAGAGAATAGATTAAGCATTTACTGTGTATCAGGGGTACCCAGCAGGTAAATATTGAAAACCACCATTTTATAAAATTATTCAAATTAATGAACAAAAAGGAAATGATGGAATTGGAATAGCACTATTTTACAATTGATCCAGAAATATAAAGTGAGTATCAACAGGTGCTAACATCACAAATGGAAACAATCAGGCATCACATAGTTTCTGGTGAAAGAAGATGCTGCCTATAGCCCTGTCAAAGCGATCAAACCTGGGTTTTCTAGATCCTCCTGCCAATCTGAGAATACAGCTGACAACAATGTCAGGCTACACCACAAGTATGCAGTTGTCAACATCCAGCCTATGAGGGACTCTTTAAATCAGCCGGCCCTGCGTCCTCAAGAATTAATTTGTAAGGAAAAGAACAGAGTGGAGGGTGAGCCAGAGAAGCAATTTAAAACAAAAACAAAAATAAGATGAGAAGGAAGCAAGTCAAAGTAACAGTCTCAAGATGCACATTTGGACAAGATAACTATTTTTCAAAAATATATAGTGATTATTGTGACTCCTAACAATGGCTACTTACAGAAGTGGGGAATCATACCGGGGGCGCTGGGACTGCAAGTACACGTGGCTTCTCATGAGCAACAGCCATGTTCCTGCCCTTGACACAGGTGCCCTAGGGTAATTCATGAGTCTGCACATCCCTTGCATGTGTTCTTCTGTGCCTCTGTTTTATTTTACAATAAAGTGATTTTTTTTAGAAAATGTGGCAGTCTTGATAATCTATGTACAATTCTGATTCATTGTACACCTCCCCACCCCCACAAAAAAAAAACATGCATCTTATCCATACCTTGGCATTTTCAGCCCAATGTCTCTTTTCATAGCTGTTCAGTGACAACAAGCCCCAGGTGATCTGAGCACCCTGGATGGAACACACTCTCTTCCCCTAAAACTGGGACACAGCTGCCCCTGGTCTTAAACATGGCAGTTTTCAACTTTGGGAATCAGCATATTCAATTTTTTCTCTCTTTCACCTTGGAACTGTCACATTCTCCCAGGGGAATAACTCTGGATCCACAAACTATATGTTTATTTCCTTGAACTAGCCAAGAGCAGACACCATTCCTTGACATTATAGGGTTCTTGAAGCTGCAACTTGCAAGAGCACTACCTACCACAGAGAAGCCAGATCCATTGTTTCTGACAAAGCCTTTTCACTTTGTTCCTTAATCCCTACTTCCCCCATACCCATTCTCAGAGTATATAAATTTTGATTCCTTTTTATCCTTAAGTCATACTACTATCTCTTTCCTGGTGCTTCTACAAACCCCTGCCCTGACCCTGACACCATAAGCACCATCACACTTATGGAAGATGAACTTCAGTTCCCTAGCCCTGCTTCGGATCACAAAAGCAGGATAATTAGTTAAAAGGAGGATACCATAATTGTTAGGACTCAGATATGGGACATTTATCTCCTTTGAAAAAATGGCACCAACTTGTCTGAGGTAATGTCAGACGCCACTTCAATGGCACATACTATCCGCGAAAGCTTGTTGAAGACTAAAACACTGAAAAGTAGCAAACTAATGTGTGGTTGTGATGGCAAGAGTACTCCAGTTTAAGTCACTGCTGTGAACTGCCTACTAGCATTTATGTCCAACTACCAGGCACAGCAATAATTATGTCTAGCAGTAAAGTCAGGCGAACTCATTGCCAAATGTGATTCCAGTTGCAAACACATTTATTGTGCCAAGAGCACAAGCGTCCACTGGAGAAGCAAGCATGCCTGCTAGAAACACACAGAAATAGAGGGTGTCTCACCCATAAGACATGGAGGAGGTCGAGGCAATTTCCCAAATGTGTCAAGTGGAGAAATTGGGGGACAGAAAGGCTTAGGTACCTTCTCAAAGGTCACGTGAGTCTTCACCTTACAAATAGAACATTCACTTGTAGCCGCAGAGCACATTAAAATAAAGTGAAATTGAATTTGCCAGCTTCTCATCCTTCATTCCCATTACTGTGCCCTCTGTGGACCATTATGCTTCTGCACGTTGTAACCAGCCACGCTGCAATTTCTCTTTTGTTCCTTCTGTTCCCAAATTTCATTTCCAACTCCCTTGGCTCTGTGAGAGCTGAATGGTTTCTTTTCCCTGATTTTACTTTTCCTTCCTAGCTATAATGTTGCATTTTCCTAATGACAATTTGAAGCTTTCTTACCCACATTTTGCCCAGACCCTTCTGTCCTATAATCCACATTTTCCTCTTCTCGGGACAGAACATTTTTCATACCCACGAATGCAACACTTCATCTAGATGAGCATTCTCTGTAAATACACATTTGGGATGCCTCCCAAGCAAAGTCATAAACTGAGACTTAAGTGAGGATTAAGAAAGGGAGAGGGGCTACAGATGTAGCTCAGCATAAGAGTGTACGTTTAGCATGCAAAAGGCTCTATGTTCAGTCTCCAGCACCACCATTAAAAAAAGAGAGAGCGAGAGAGAGAAATCTGAATAGAATCACTTCTTTAACAGCTTTGCAATCTACTAAAAATTAATGTGTACTGTAATGTATTGTGTACCTGTGTGCAATTCTCATCCTAACATGCATGTCAGAAAAAAATTTATGTGGATACCAAAGGAAATAGGTAGAATGTTATTTAATGAAGCATTGCTTATAAAAGTAGAGTAGAAATAGCTTAAATGTCCATCCACAAAAATTAGGAAATATATTCTGAGAGAGTATACCTTAGCGGTAGAGCACAAGTTTAGCATACTCAAGGACCTAGGCTCAATCCCCAGTGGGGGTGGAAATAGGAGGTAAATTCTGGGAGCTGGTGACATAGCTCAGTGGTAGAGGACAGGCTTAGCATGCACAAAACTCAAGGTTCAACTCCTAGCACAAGAGAGAGAGACAAAGAAAGAGAGAGATCAATGGTGAGAGAGCAAAGCTCAGAGGAACTCAGAATGCAGTGCCCTTTTCTTTAGCCATATTGAACAGTGAAAATATATTCCTGCCATCAATGGTTTGTTACTCCACAAATACCCTGGAAAGCATTTCGAGCATGATCAATTGTGGCAATTGCTGGCAAACACAAGCATGATTACATATTTGGAGGAGGAAAAGTAAACAATATGATGCATTCACTGTGTGCTCTATCTGACATAAACAGATATTGCCATCTATATTCTACAGAGGTTGGTATGATTAGAAAACAAAGAAACAATTATATGTGGATGGGGAGGTGATCTCCAAAGTTCATTGTTTTTACCCATACTTTTCCTCCTCCTCCTCCTCCTCTTCCTCCTCCTTTTCTTCCTCCTCCTCCTCTTCCTCCTCCTCCTCCTCTTCCTCTTCCTCTTCTTCTTCTCCTTCTTCTTCTTCTTCTTTGCCTTACTACTAAAGATCAGGTGTCATGTATGATATTTATTTTTTTCTACTTATCTCAGTGTCCCTGTTGCTTGACTTATCTTTCTGTCCTAGATAAGATGTCAAGGAGACAAAGGAAAGTAAATGTTTCTGAATTGTGCTACTATAAACATGGGTGCACGTATATCACTGTGGTATGATGTTTTCAATTCTTCTCGGAATATGCCCAGAAGCAGGATAGCTGGGTCAGATGGG